>JZKD02S0132411.1:539679-651555 GCA_000966675.3 Picea glauca
AAACATCATAATAAACACATTAACCCGAAAGCACACTCCCTGACTCAGTCCGGAGTCCAAGGGGGATCTACCGATGCCTCTGCATCCTCAAGGTCAAAAACCCTGCACACTCAATGAAACTGAGTCAATAGCACCTGTCTACATCAAATAGGGACACATCATGTCATCTGTCAATCACATCATAATCGAATATCATAGGTCTAACATCAAAAAAAGGGTCCAGATCACTTGCGAGCAAGTGTCCTCAATAATAAGTGTTCTCAGTGGCCAGAGCAGGATGTTACAGTTTTATTTTTGGAGTTACACTCCGTGGGAAACAGGGTTTGTGGTTAGTCCTGAAATTAGTATAAAACAAGTGTTTTGGGTAAAACCGTCATAAAATCTTCATAACAAATCCAAATTAAGTAAGACCAAATTGGTTGGTTAGAATATGGTCCGTAGTATGCTTTGTAACATTTTCAAATTGATTGAACAAATATTTCATGTGGGGCACAGTCTACAAGGTCTCTCTCTAGAATAAGCCAAAATTCAACAAGGTATTCCATTTTTTCTATAACGCCTTTTCTGAGATGTTCCAAGTAGTGAAACTTGGAGGAATTGCATAAAACACACTGAAGAACAATGTATATCATTTCTATAGCTTGATTCATTACAGGTACATAGTTATGGTTATTTCATGTTAAGGTTGTTGACTAATCCAAAACTAGTCATGTGAGACTAAAGTAAAGTTTGATGAAAATTCTAGTCTCTTGTTGTTAAAGTTAAGGAAAGTTTGCAGGTATGTGATCACAAACACCATCTCTATTATAGATTTACAAATCAGATTTGTATGATGAAATTGATGAGGGATTTTGGTTAAGGTACATGTTGGGCACATGCTTGAGACAAGTAGTTGATGAGTTGGCACATACATGAGGTGTATAGTTGATGATGTTGGTACATATTGATGAGTCAAAGTTGATGAGTAGTTTATACATGATTGGTACATGCTTGGTACATTGTTGGAGGCACTTGTTTGTAGAATTTTTGACACATGGTTTATGGATGATGTAACATACTTGTATTGGAATATTATTAGAAGCACATATTGATCTTGGTGATGATTATGTGTTGTTGTGTTATGGTTGGTTGATGCACATCTTTGAGACTTGTGTTGGTGATTGATCTTGGTGAGTAGATCTGGTTTGGTTGATAATATTGATGAGACAGGTTGTTGTGATAGGTTGTTTGGACAGGTTGTTGTGATAGGTTATTTGTACAGGTTTGGTGCATGGTTGATGCACTTGTTCATGGTACAAATACATCCACATCAGTTATAGAGAATGAAGAGAAGCGCTCTCAGTTGCTAGAAAAGAAGAATGAAGAAAATAGAAAGAGTTATGCAGAAGTACTCAAAGGAAGGAATCATGGTCAACTAGAACCTAAGAAAACTATTGAAGATACATCTTCAAGAAGACCATCCATGTTCAAGCCAAAAATAAGCTTCAATCGTGATCATGATCAGTCAAGGAAAAAATTTAGAAGGACTACGCCACAAAGAAGATCATTCACTCCCATGTATGCAAATTTATTTTATGGTCATTGTTTTTATTGTACTAACTTTGGGCATAAGGTTGTATATTATAGGGATTATAAAAGAAATGTTCAAGCAAGAAGTGCCTATGTGGTCGCACGTAACATTGAGTGTTACGAATTTCATAACTATGGGCACATAGTTAGTGATTGTAGAAGCATGATCGATACTTCCATGAAAGAGAATACTTATATCAGATATAAGAAAGTATGGATAAGAAAACACGAAGAACAGGTGAACAATGACCAGGTACCAGAGATCACAAGATTGGTAATAAAACGAGATGAAGAAAATTCTACAGAGAAAAAGAAAGATGTTAGATACAGAAAGGTTTGGAAAATAACTGAAAGAAAGGAAGGATAGGTAAATAAGGAACATGTTCAAGAGATTGTACTTTTAGGCATTGTAGTGAAATATGAATCCACAGACAAAAATAAATAATTCATAGCTCAGAGAGATAATGAATCCACCAATGAATATGATGCGGAATCTACTAATGAAGATAATGATGAGTACACATAAGAGTAGGAATTGTTTCGAGCCATCTGGCTTAGAGACTCCCAAGTAATATGAATATTAGACAAGGGGAGTTCATGTGATAGTTGTGATAGACCAAAGAACCAGCCTTCAAGCAAATTACAGAGTTTGAGAAGATAGATTAAGAGCAATCAGTTAGCAGAAGTACAGTTTGATAGATTAATCAAGACTTCATGATATTATAGTGATAAATGGGTTAGCATTATGGACAATTGTGCAAGTAGAGTCTTAGATAGTATGGACAGAGATGGATTTGTAAGAACACTTATCAAGTTTGGTCAGATATATGATAGTGGATGAGAGCATGGATTCATATATTGGTTCAGAGATTGGTTTAGAGACAAAGGAACATTATCATAATGGATGATAATTACATAGGACATGACTCGAACAATTCTAATGGATTCCAAAGTGGCAGATATTTTTTGGAGACATGTAGTTTATACATCAGTTCACATTCAAAACAGAGTAATGGTTAGAAACAACAATGCAAAAACTCCCTACGAACTATGGAAAGGAAGCGTAGATAACAACCTCTACATCAAGGTAACTCAAGGTAATATTTTATTAATTGAAATTTATGGTGATGATATTGTTTTCAAAGTACTAATGATAGGATAAGCCATAAATTTACAAAGGATATGTAGAATGAATTTGAAATGTCATTACTTGGAGAACTATCCTTATTTTTGGGTCTTCAGATATGTCAAAGAAACCAATGAATTTTTATTTCTCAAACTAAGTATATCTTAGAAATGCTAAAGAGGTTCAGAATGGAAGATTGTAAACCAATTACCACTCCTATGAAAACCAGTTGCAATTTGAGCAAAGATGATGATTCAAAGTCTATAGACCAGAGGCAACACATGTCAATGATTGGTAGCTTACTATATGTGATATCATCCAGACCAGATGTAATGTAGGTAGTTGGACAGGTAGCATGATTTTAGGAAGCACCAAAGGAATCACATGTATTATCAGTGAAGAGGATTTTCATATATCTCAAAGGAGCATAAGATTTTGGATTATGGTATCCAAAAGGAAAGGATATATAACTTATTGCCTACATAGATGCAAATTGGGCAGGTTTCATTGATCATCGACGAAGCACCAGTGGAACAACATTCTACTTGGGTGAGTCTTTAGTATCTTGGATAAGAAAGAAACAATCATCAATATCCTTATCTACAGTCGAGGCATAGTATATTTCAAAAACAACATGTTGTACACAAGTTCTATGGATGAAACAAACTTTGACAGATATACAGGTTGAGTATGATGATACCATTCCAATATATTGTGATAATACAAGTGCCATCAGTATCTCAAAAACCCAGTGATGCACTCCAAGATGAAGAACATTCCAATCATGTATCACTTTCTACAGCAACAGGTTGCAAAGAAGAACATCAAAGTTGAATATGTGGGAACAAAATAACAAGTGGCATACATCTCTACAAAACCGCTTCCACGAGAAGCCCTTGAGTATCTTCACTAGAGACTAGGAATAATTTCTACTCCAAAATGAATGCTTTTGAATTCTTATCTTATATGTCTTAGAATTACATGAGGAAGCACCATAAATAGGACAAAGGGGGAGAGATTTATCACATGCAAAGGTAAATTCTTGGAGAGAAAACATAGATGCATGTTTCCAAGGGGAGTGATTTTCACAAGGGAATAATGAGCGATATGAATTCAAAGTGTTACCCTTTGTCAAAGCGCCATCAATATCTCAAAAAACCCGGTGATGCACTCCAAGGCAAAGAACATTCCAATCAAGTATCACTTTCTACAGAAATAGGTTGCGAAGAAGAACATCAGAGTTGAATATGTGGGAACAAAAGAACAAGTGGCATACATCTCTACAAAACCACTTCCATGACAAGCCCTTGAGTATCTTCCCGAGAGACTAGGAGTAATTTCTATTCCAAAATGAATTCTTTTGAAAAATTATCTTATATGTCTTAGATGTACATGAGGAAGCACCATAAATAGGACAAAGGGGGGGAATTTATCAGATGAAAAGGTAAATTCTGGGAGAGAGAGAGAATATATTCATGTTTCCAAGGGGAGTGATTGTCACAAGGGAAGAATGAACGATATGACTTTAGAGTGATACCCTTTGTCAAAGGGGGAGATATTGTTCATGTGAAGGGAAAGAGAGTAATTAGAGAAACAAAAAGAAAACTCAAAGGCACGTAGACAGGGGGAGCATCCCCAAGTAGAGTTGAGTCAGGGGGGGCATCCCCAAACGAAGATACCCTTTTCCATTGATTTCAAAGGGGGAGAGATAAAAACATTGATAAATAGTATAAGCATGAATGTTATCATGACTAAGTGTTTCCATCAATGTTTGTGTTGCCATCAATGCCAAAGGGGGAGATTGTCAGATAGTTGGATTAGGTTGATGGATAGTTGGTATGGATTGTTGGTTTTCATTGATGTCAACTATTGGAGAGTGATATTGTAGATTGATGTCAACCCTTAGTGATTGATGTCAACCCTTGGAGAAATTCCGGTAGCACAAAGGTTTGGGTAATGGACCCAAGGTTGTTTCATGTATAATGGTATGAGTTTTAATATATTTGAAGGTACGAATATTCTATATGGATATTAAATGGCATTCCATTTCTGGTGGTATGTGGAATGTCACATAAATCCTCACGGTTAGAGAGTTATGGCCATGAGAAGTTGGAGAACCCAGTTTTGGGTAATGGACCCAAGTTTGTTTGATGGATACTAGTATTAGTTTTGATATATTTGAAGGAAAGACTATTATATATGGATAGTACATGTCATGCCATTTTTGGTGGTGATGCAACCCCCCCTCAACCCGCGGGTTAGGAAGTCCACGTACACAGGATATTTCTTTCTTCACTGGCCCGAAGAGCTCTCAACAACTGCTCTTCTATTTCCCTTTTGGGAAATCTGCACCCACAGTGAAACCTCGTGAGATTCCTTCCCTAATGCTTTGGGGGATCGGACTTCACGATATCGCGAATCCTGTGGTCAAGCACCTACTCACTATGACCCCTGAATCCCGAACTTCCGAAACAGTCAACTCCAGCTTTTCGGATTTCGCGAGTTTGCGAGTTGGGATGACATGCAACTCTACTCCACGAACCTTGAAATCCCGATGTTATATTCCCTGAAATCCTGAAATGTCAGAATTCGACACGTTTCTTGGTGCTGGCCCCAAAACTATATTTCTCACCGTTTCAGGACTTCGTACTTCGCGAGTTCGCGAGTCCTGATGCAAGGCTTTTGGGACTTTGACTCATGAAACTTTGAAATGGTTAACGCGGTTGACTTCTATGTCGATAGTGCACCACCTGTCCACCTTGCTGGCTCCTATGATCCCACACCATCCTTTTAACTCTTCACAACTTTGTGTTTCGTGATATCGCGATTCTCGTTGCAAAGTTTATGGGACTTCCACCTACGAAACCTCGATATAGAAATCCACATGTAAATCCAACGATCCTTGTGGCTTGGATATACATTTTTGATCCTCCTAAGCTTTCACCTTTAGGAATTCTCATGGTATCTCCCTTGCTCCTTCGTGAGATCTGACGGCTCATAGGATTTCGTAGACTCTCCACAAAAAATTCTGACCATCCATCTCTTTCCTTGAGAACTCGTCCTCCTGCGGTCCGACGTCGCTACGCCTTCCTTCAAACTTTCAAGGTACTTGGTCTCTTCCTTTCCTTCAACTCCTTCGAAGGTTCAAATCCTTCTAAGCTTTCTCCAACTCTAAGCTTTTCAGAAAACTCCTGCTTGCACTCCTTGCGACAGTCCTTCAAGCACATTCAAGTGTTGACCTCCCTTGACTCTGTGCATACCTGCAGTAGCAGTCTCTCAATACTTTTCCTAGGTCCACAACCCTAAGACTTTACTTGGCCTGCACACTCCTTGCACAGCTCCTGTGCCTGACTGCACTTTTGAGTGAATGAGAACAAAAGCTACCCTATCTGAGCTTTCAGAGACAAACCTCTGAACCCTTTGTCAATGCACTCCTTGCGGACAATTCAACTGCACTCCTTGCAGGAACTCTTGCTCAGATAAAGAAACAATTGAAACTCATTTCCCTTACCCTCTCTCTCTCATATTTCAAACATTCAATAAGAAATCATTCATGCATAGCATAAAAGAAAATGTACAGTAGAAAGAGTAAAATAACCATGAGCATAGCATTCAATATACATACACAGAGAACAAACACGATGCCATGAATTTGAATCAAAGCTTTCTCTATTAATTCAAATATCTGTACATGGGTGTCTTCACACAACTCTCTACTTCTCCTCTATGCTCTTCATAATAATGTTACAATACACAATGAGGGTGTCTATATCCTGTTTCCCTCTTGCACTCTAAAACTATCTAATCTAACATTCAATTATATCTACTTGCATTAACTACCATAAATTCCTTATACCTACTGAGGACGAGAGCGGATCGCTCAAGGTCCGATTACATTATACAAGGGTGCTCCTTCTTAATGGATTCATTAATATTTTAAGACATTTTCAAAATTTGTGCTGGGCTCTTTTCTAGTTGTCCGTTGTCTCTGCGCTGGCTCGCTTGAGATGCCCCTGCATCATACTCTCTGGCTTGAAAATTTTCATGGGCTCCTATCCATGAGCTCGTGCACAGTCTGTCCATGCTTTTGGATCTCTGCTTCGCTCTCCCAACTGGCATATTCAACTGGATGGCCCTTCCACTTGACCAAAAATTCAAAGTATTGCTTTCACCTGGTCTTCTTGCTCACCCTTTTGTCCAGTATGCACTCCATCTGCGACTTATCTGCAATTGGCATATGATTTTCCCACTGGATCACTGGCTACTCCTTTCCTATCTCTACTTCCTCAACTTTATATGGGTACAAATCTGAGATATTGAATATCGAAGAAATTCCAATCCCATCGGGTAATTCAATCTCGTAAGCATTCGCCCCAAATTTCTTTAAGACCTTACATGGTCCGATTTTCTTCATCTTTAGTTTATTATATGTTCCTTTCGGAAACCTTTCCTTCCTCAAATGTGCCAGAATCAAATCACCAACCTCAAATTGAAGTTGTCTCCTGTGTTGATCTTCTCTGTGCTTATATTCCTGGCTCAAATTTTGCAATCGTTCCTTCACCTGGCTGTGAAGTTCCTTCATCGCCTTTGCGAAATATTCTGCACTAGTGCTCCTAGTTGCATTCTGTTCTGAATCCCTCAACTCAGAAATTCCTCTCGGCTGCATGCCCTAAACAATATGAAATGGACTTTTCCCTGTGCTTCTGTTAACTGAGTTGTTATAGGAAAATTCTGCTTGTGGTAATATGTTGTCTCGCTGGTTGTGGTGTTCTGTCACCAGGCTTCTCAGCAAGTCTCCTAGACTTCTGTTTACCACTTCTGTCTGTCCATCCATCAGAGGATGATAAGCTGAACCAAATGACAAGTTATTTTCCAGCTTCTTCCATAAGGTCCTCTAGAAGTGTCCTATGAACTTAGTGTCTCGATCCGAAACTATGCTCCTTGGAAAGCCGTGAAGTCGAATGACTTCTTTGAAAAACATATTCGCAATGTGAGTTGTGTCACTGGTCTTTTGACATGGAATGAAGTGTGAAATCTTAGAAAATCTATCCACTACCACAAAGATTGAGTCAAATCCTCTTTGTTTTCTTGGCAACCCCAATACGAAATCCATGTTGATTGCATCCCACGGCTTCTTAGGTATCGGCAATGGTTGATAAAACCCAGCATTCTGTTTCCTTCCCTTCGAATGATGACAAATTTTGCATCTGTCCATGAATCTCTTGACGTCTGCTCGCATTCCCGGCCAAAAATATGACTCATTCAACTTTTTGAATGTCTTGTCATGACCAAAGTGCCCGGCCAATCCTCCACTGTGTTTCTCCTTTACCAAATTCTCTCTCATGGAGCATTTCAGAATAAACAGCTGATTACCTTTAAATAGTAACTCTTCCTGGATCATGTATTCTACCCATTGGCTACTATCTCTGAGAATTGGATTCTCAGCTGCTTCATATGCTTCTTTAAAATCTGGATCATATCTATACATGTCCCTGAGATCATCAAAACCCAACGTTTTGACTTTGAACTTCTGCAATAGCAAACACTTCCTGCTCAAAGCATCAACAACTTTGTTAGCAGTACCAGAAATATGTTTAATCACAAAAGTAAATTTTTGCATATACTCAACCCATTTAACATGTCTCTGATTCAACTTTTCCTATTGAGTCACAAACTGGAGTGCATGATTGTCACTGTATAAGACAAACACTTTCGGGATCAAGTAATGCCTCCATTTCTTCAATGCCTGAATGATAGCATAAAAATCCTTATCATAAGTGGAGTATTTCACTTTCACTTCATTCAACTTCTCGCTGAAGTATGCTATCAGCCTATCCTCTTGACTCAAGACTGCCCCTATTGCAAATCCACTTGCATCGCATTTCACCTAAAATGTCTTTTTGAAATCCAGCAACACCAGAATTGGTTGTTCCATGATCTTCCTCTTTAACAAATTAAAACTCTTTTCGGCCTCTTCTGTCCAGTGAAAATACTTATGTCTTTTTTTCATTGTGTCCATCATCGGTGCACTAATTCCACTGAAATTATTAATGAATTTTCAGTAGAAACTAACCAATCCATGAAAACTTCTCACCTCAAATATATTCTTCGATGATGGCCAATTCTTGATTACCTCCACCTTATCTGGGTCCATCCTCAAATCATGTACAGAAGTAAAAAACCCCAAGTAAATGAGCTCTATCTTCATGTTTATCAATAGCTTCTCCTGCTGTAACCTCTACATCAATGTAGCCAAATGTTTTAGATGCTCTGCCACTGTTTTACTGAAAATCAGTATGTCATCAGATATACGATAACAAATTTTCCGATGAACTCCCTCAGGACTTCGTTCATCAACCTCATGAAGGTACTCAACGCATTTGTTAAGACAAACAACATAATAAGCCATTCATACAACCCTTCATTGTTTTTGAAGGCTGTCTTCCACTCATCACCTTCTCTCATGCAGATTTGATGATAAATGCTTTTCAAATCAATCTTTGAAAAGTATTTTTCTCCACTCAAGCAATCCATCAGATCATCCATTCTTGGTAATGGAAATATATACCTGATGGTTATCTTGTTGATCGCTCTCGAGTCAGTACACATCCTCCAGCCTCTGTCTTTCTTCGGACTGAGTACTGTCGGAACAACACATGGACTCAAGCTTTCTCTGACCAAACCTTTGTCCAACAAATCCTGGACTTGTCTTTTGACCTCTTCATTCTCTTGCGGCATCAATCTCTATGCAGCTTTGTTTGGCAAACTGGCTCCTAGTATGAGATCAATATGATGACTCATACTTCTAATTGATGGCAATGAACGAGGTAATTCGTCCACTACTATGTCAGTGAACTCTTCCAATAGTTCCTAAACCTCTTCTGGTAAATCATCTACCCTCGTGCTGGTTAAAACAATCTTCGGTTTCCTAACCACAATGAATTGCGGTTCTTCCTTATTCTTGACCTCTGTAAGAAGTTCCTTCCCACCCATGAGAAGTACAGTGTTGTTTACTTCAGGTTTCACCTCCTTATCCTTAATTGGAAGCAACATGTGAGTCCTTCCATTCTTCTCTAGGGTTTATGTGTTCATTCTCCCATCATGAATCACATTCCTGTCATATTGCCATGGTCTACCCAGCAATAGATGAAAAAAATCCATGGGAATAACATCATAGAGTATATTATCATTATATCCTCCTATCTTGAATTAAACTAAACACTGTTTAGTGATAGTTACCTGATGTCCTTTTTGTAGCCATGAAACTCTGTATGGGCTTGGATGATCAATCATCTCCAACTCCATATTTTCTACCATCTCCATAGAAACAAGATTATTTGTGCTACCACTGTCCACTATGACCTTGCATACCCTGTCCTTGGTCTTGCAAGCAGTCCAGAAAATTCTGGTTCTTTGGACTAAACTATCCACCTCCTTTTCTGGTGTCAAAAGATCTTTTAGCATCATTAGCGATCTTTTTCCTTTAGCATCTTCTGCCTCAATATCTTGCCTCTGTGCTTCGGTGATATGAGTCTCTCCTCCTTTTTTTTTTTTTCTGGACACTCATAAGACTTGTGTCCATTCTTTCCACATGTGAAGCATGTTATCACTCCACCTCTTCCTCTTCCTTTGCTTCTAGTACAAGGAAAAATATTATTATCAACATACTCTCCTCTCTGTTCGGTATGCTGTCCTCTCTGTTCAACATATTTACCTCGCTATGAGGTTCCACCCCTCTCAGTTCGAGTCTGAGGCTTCTTCCAGTCCTCCTTGGGTTTCTGGTTTTTATCTTGGGCAACTGATTTGCCTCTGGGCTGACTTCTGCCTCGACCTCTTTGACCTTGCTTTTGACTCAGCTTCTCTTCAACTTTTAGAGAAATTTGACAAGCATCTTCCACTGTTCAGATGGTTACCATGCTCATCTCATCTTGAATGTCGCATCTTAGGCCATTCATGTATCTGATAACCTTCTCATCATCACTTTCCTGATGACCTGCCCTGATGTTCATCTTGTAGAATTCTTCAGTGTATTCTTTTAGTCTCATCAGCTTCTGTCTCAGGTTATGCCTTCTTTTGAACAGAGTAATTTGATAATCCCTGGGGATGAATTTCTCCTTCATCTTCGCAATCATTCTATCCCAGATTTTGATCTTCTGCTTGCCTTTGCAGCATCTGTCAGCTTGTAGTTCATTCCACCACAATGTTGCATGTCCCTTTAATCTTGTGAAAGCATGCTTGACCTTCTTGTCCTCTTCGACATATTCATAGTCAAAGTATGTGTCCAGGGATCTAATCTAGTCTATAAGCTCCTTTGCATCTAGATTTCCCTCATAAACAGGAATGTCCAATTTCTCCCTTGCACCCATTCTTGAAATAGCTCTAATCAAACGTTCATTTGTTGCATCTTCGGTTGTAACTTCTTCTTCTTGTTCAGCCTCAATTTCACTTTCAGAATCAATAAGATCCCCAACACTGACTGTATGTCTCTGTGTTGTCTCCATGTCTTCAAGTCTGGTGCGTAAGTCACGCATCTCTCTCTCCATGGTTGGATCAGTCATCTACCTACCCCTTCTTCTCGGCATTTCCCTCTCCTCTGGTGGGTCGGGTGTTTGTCTGTCCCTTCTTCTAGGTGGTATGGTGAAATTTATTTTTCTCTTCTATAGAAAGAAAAAAACCTTTCTGAGCTCTGATACCAACCTGATGTAGCCCCCCCTCAACCCGCGGGTCAGGAAGTCCACGTACATAGGATATTTCTTTCTTCACTAGCCTGAAGAGCTCTCAACAACCGCTCTTCTATTTCCCTTTCAGGAAATCTACACCCACAATGAAACCTCGTGAGATTCCTTCCCTCACGCTTCGGGGGATCGGACTTCACAATATTGTGAATCCTATGGTCAAGTGCCTGCTCACTATGACCCCCGAATCTCGAACTTTCGAAACAGTCAGCTCTGACTTTTCAGCTTTTGCAAGTTCGCGAGATGCAATGACATGCAACTCTGCTCCAAAAGCCCCGAAATCCCAATGCTATATTCCCCAAAATCTTGAAATTTTAGACTTTGACACGTTTCTCGGTGCTGGCCCCACAACTATACTTCTTGTCGTTTCAAGACTTCACACTTCACGAGTTCGCGAGTCCTGATGCAAGGCTTTTGGGACTTCGACTCACAAAACTCCGAAATGGTTAATGCGGTTGACTTCTACGTTGATAGTGCACCACCTGTCCACCTTGCTGGCTCCTATGATCCCACACCATCCTTTTAACTGTTCGCGACTTCACGTTCCATGATATCGCGATTCTCGTTGCAAAGTTTATGAGACTTCCACCTACGAAACCCCGATATAGAAATCCACGTGTAAATCCAACAGTCCTTGTGGCTTGGATCTACGGTTCTGATTCTCCTGAGCTTGCACCTTTAGGAATGCTCGCGGTAACTCCCTTGCTCCTTCATGAGATCTGATGGCTCACGGGATTTCGTGGACTCTCCATAGAGAATTCCAATCATCCATCTCTTTCCTTGCAAACTCATCCTCCTGCGGTCCGACGTCGCTACGCCTTCCTTCAAACTTTCAAGGTACTTGGTCTCTTCCTTTCCTTCGACTCCTTTGAAGGTCCAAATCCTTCTGAGCTTTCTCCAACTCTAAGCTTTTTAGAAAACTTCTGCTCACACTCCTTGCTACAGTCCTTCAAACACATTCAAGTGTTGACCTCCCTTGACTCTGTGCACACCTGCAACAGCAGTCTCTCAATACTTTGCCTAGGTCCACAACCCTGAGACTTTACTCGGCCTGCGCACTCCTTACACGGCTCATGTGCCTGACTGCACTTTTGAGTGAATGAGAACAAAAGCTACCCTATCTGAGATTTTAGAGACAAACCTCTGAACCCTTTTTCAACGCACTCCTTGCGGACAATTCAACTGCACTCCTTGCAGGAACTCTTTCTCAGATAGAGAAACAATTGAAACTTATTTCCCTTACCCTCTCTCTCTCAAATTTCAAACATTCAACGAGAAATCATTCATACATAGCATAAAAGAAAATGTACAATAGAAAGAGTAAAATAACCATGAGCATATCATTCAGTATACATACACAGAGAACAAACACGATGCCATGAATTTGAATCAAATCTTTCTTTATTAATTCAAATCTCTGTACATGGGTGTCTTCACACAACTCTCTGCTTCTCCTCTATGCTCTTCATAATAATGTTACAATACACAATGAGGGTGTCTATATCCTGTTTCCCTCTTGCACTCTAAAACTGTCTAATCTAACATTCAATTCTATCTACTTGCATTAAATATCATAAATGCCTTCTACCTACTAAGGACGAGAGCGGATCGCTCAAGGTCCGATTACATTATACAAGGGCGCTCCTTCTTAGTGGCTTCATTAATATTTTAAGACATTTTCAAAATTTGTGCTGGGCGCTTTTCCAGCTGTCTGTTGTCTCCAAGCTGGCTCACTTGAGATGCTCCTACATTAGGTGGTATGTGTAACATCACATAACTCCTCACGGATTGAGAGTTATAGCCTGATGAAGTTGGAGGACCCTCATATGTTGGCTTGAAGCCCCAAAATGTCAAAGAAGTCAAAGAGCTTGCAAAGAAGAAATTATTATTTAAATGATAAAGTAAAGTGACAAAGTAAAGAAGGATTATTTAAATAATAAAGTGAAGTGACAAAGTCAAAGAAGATTATTTAAATCATAAAGTGAGGTGACAAAGTCAAGGAGCAATATTTAAATGATAAAGTAATGGAGAACTTTCAAATTATGGAAAGTGGTTAACCCTAAAAATGAGTAAAATAGGTTAAGTGACCTAGAAATGGGCTAAGTGACCTAGAACATGTTATTTGGAGAGTATAAATAAGAGGCAAGGATCTCTCATTTTAGATCACACTTGAGAATATTGAATATATATAGGTGACTAAGGTAACCAAAGGATATATAAGTCAGATTTTAGAGGGAAGGTGAATAAAATAAAGCCGGAATTCAAGGGAGGATAATTATTTTGATGATGCTTTCTAAGGTATGTTATTTACAGGTCATCTCACCATTTTCACAATAAATTGTTTTCTAGAATGATTCAGACAATGAAATTGATAGGCCATTGAGGAAACATATCCAAGTATCCATGGTAAGAAATTCATATTTTGGGTAGTTGTATGTTTGGACTTACACTCCATGGAAAATAGGGTTTGTGGCTAGTCCTGAAACTAGTCTAAAACATGTGTTTCAGTGTAACATCCCGCTCTTGCGCACATTGAGAGAACTTATTCTTTGAGGACACTTTCTTGCAAGTGATCCAGATTATTATACTATTGGCTGTTTGATTATGATTATGAGGCATATTGGATATGTTATTGGTGTGTTTTGATAGAAAATTTCTATTGACTGGATTCTCCTGAGTGTGCAGGTCTTTGGACCTTGAGGATGAAGAGGTATCGATGAAACCCCTTGGAATAGAGATTGAGTTAGGGAGTGGACTATTGGGTTTTGATTATTGTTGATATGAAATATGCACATCTGATTAGATTTTATGATGATTGATTTTATTTCTGACATGATTTGTTGATGATGTAGGTTGACGATAGCTTGTCAACCAAACACACATGTGGAGTAGAGGGGTCGTGCATGACAACCTGAGACATTGAGGGAGAGGTGCGGACAACAGCCTTGCCATAGCCTACTAGCACTCCCGTCATGGCTCAAATTGTAGGTTAACGATTACCTAGTTTGATAAGACCCACGATGTCTTTAGGGTAGACTGTGATAGTCGCTCACGATGATTCTAAGGGGCGCACAATAAGGAAGGGGCATTATTCCTTAGAGGCCCTTAGTCTCCCACAAGATCACCTGACGAAGTATTGACTCCAGGGGTTTTGATGTCTACCAAGTTAGTGAAGAGGCAAGTGGCACCCTTAGAGCACGTAGTGTGTCTTGAAGGGCACGTCGCACAAGAAAAATGAAAGGAGGTGAGTGGCACCCTTGGAGCACGTAGTGCGTCCTGAAGGGCATGTTGTGCAAGAGAAATAGAATGAGGCAAGTGGCACCCTTGGAAAACCTAGTGCATCCTGAAGGGAACATCACTTTGTTAACTAATAAGTGAATAAACCTAGATGGCCTTAGAACAAATTGTAACAAGAAAGATTTAAAAACAATTTCCCTAATAAAATGTCGCCCAACCTAAGAAAATAAATTCTAGGTCTAAGTGATACTTGCGGTAAAAAAATAATAATGATAATCATCATTAAACATGTGATGAGAAGGGGGTAAGCAATTCAATTAATTTATTAGAATCAAATTATATTGATGGATTAAAATTTTAAAAAGGGAATTGATTGTTTTTCTACATTTGCTAATTAAAATTTATTAATTAAAAAGAAAAAGGGGTAAAAGGTAATTTTTCTACACTTGCTAATTTGTGTTTAAGATAAAAAGGGAAACTTAAAAGAAATAAGAAACTAAGGGAAAAAGGGGAAACATAAAGAAGAAGGGAAACATAAAAAAAAGAAAAGAAGAATGACTAACTTAGTACGGAATCTTGCCATTAAGAACTTTCTAAATATGAACTCATTTAGGAATTTAGTAAGGGTGTAAGTCATTTAAAGTGTGTAAGGGAATATGGGGACACCTAGAAATGATTCTAGGAATAATTTTAGGTGGGTGAGGGAAATAGGAGTAATTAAATAATTAATGAAATTAATTTCTAGTGCAACTAAGAGGATGGGTGACATGTGTACGGGGGAGATTTTTCTGAATTAAATTATTGAAAAATAAATTAAATGGGAAATTGGGAAAGAAATCACTTAGAAACTCTATAAAAAGGATGAAGGAGGAGGAGTATGGTTCTCTTTTTTTATGTGTAATGTTACGCTGAAGACGTTTTGACTTGATTGATTTATCTTGTGGGAGTTGGGATACCCAGCTCAGTGACGAGTGGTAATTCGGCCTTGCAAGGTGAGCTGGGAGCTAGTTGTTCTCTGGTTTAGTGTGTGTGACCCCTTTGCAGCTCAAGGGTCTAAGGGGGAAGAAGAGTACCCCTAGCGTTGGCTGGGAGGTACCGGTGAGGTCACATCAGTCAGGAAGTGGGAGATGGACAGAGCACGCAAAACAATGACTCGGAGTTGTCACATTGGGCTAAGGTACACATTTATTTATTTTGAATAGTAGATTAATATTGTTTTTGCGCTTTCATTACTGTACTTCTATTATGCAAGGAAATGTGTTTTATTCAGCGTTTTTAAATCGAGAAATTAAGGTCATCATAGCTTTACTCTTGCTTCTTTGATTGATTTCCTTGGCAACCCTATCCCTGTTTACTATGAATGTTCTATGGTTTTTATTTTTTACTTTTATGAAGAGATCGTGCTTTATCTTTCATCCGCATCCCTAGATCATCATTCCATGACTAAGAATTCAGCCAAGAGATGGATTGACGATCGTCTCTTTTGGTGTTATTAGACCTATAGATCCTAATGACCTTCTTTTTCATGCGTGGATGATGAGAAGAGGATGTTTTTTCCCAACTTTCTACCCCTGTTGATTGATCATGGTTGATCTCTAATCTTGTGTCTTCATGTGAATGATAAAATCTGCATGGAATGTTTAATCCTTGCTGTTATTGGTGTATCTTCAACTCCTGTTATTGATTGTTTCTTGCTATGATCTTATACTGCTTTTCATTTTGTTGAATGACCATTAAATGAGTCTAGTTTTTATTTAGTTTTTACTGTTGAATTAATCCCTGGTGTAATCACTTCAGAATGTTGCACACACATTTCAAATTAATCCTTTGAACAAACATTTTGTTTGTCTTTTCTTCTGTTGAAACAATCCTTGGAATAATAACGTTCTTGGTGCTACCCCTTCCCTCGTTGTGTAAATACTTCAATAAGTTGCACAAGATTTTCGTTAAATGACATCTGATTCTAAACCATTTTCATTATTTCTTACATAGCCTTCGATTGCCATTTGGATGGTGTTTGTACCTACGGGAATGGTGATTACCTATATTTTTTATATATATCATTATGACAACGATATGTTTCTTTAATAAGGTTTTGATTTTCTTTAATATACGCTTGGTAATAGTTAGTGTCTTTGCTATCTCTTTAAACATGCTAGCGATTTAATTTTTATGACAGTAATTTCCTTAGTCAACGATCTTGCATTATCCAGTATGACAACTATTTTTCTTTATTATCTGAAAACGATTTATCATTTTTATATGGATGCGATTTAACAATAATGTGGATAGTGATTCTATAGAGGGTGTATAATGGAGTTTTTCTATTATTTTATAGCAGTAAATTCACATGTTAGTAGACAACGAATTCATAGGTATCAAGACAACGATTTCACTAGATTTATTGATAGAGAATTCTCCTTTTTGAGACCGCAATTCCATATATTTAGTGGACAATGAATTCATTGTTGTTGTACCTGGGTTTTTAATGCAATTAATCCCAATGATTTATGTCTGCGTTTGTATTGAGGAATGCCTGCGTTTAGTTATCATGTGCCTGCAAGGTTACTGTGTCTGCAACTTGATAAACCATGCTCTATTGTACAAAATACATCAAACTTTATAGAATGTTAAATACAGGTTATCCTTTATATAATTAATACCCTTTTGAAAGTGAATTATTTGTTGTGTAGTTGTGTGACAGTGTTATCATGTTGATAGACATCAATCTCCATAAATACGTCAACCAATAGAATCGAGCTACCCAACAGGGTTAATAATTTGGGCTAAGGGAACCTCACGTGGTCTGCAAATGATTGTTTGTTGAATCTTAATCTATTTAGTTGATTTGGGTAGATATTTCGTTAATGATTGAATCAACATAATTGAGCTAGAAAGCTTCTTAATATTTAGATTTATGAACAATACATAGATTTATAGGCAACATTGTCTGAGAATATATCTTCTAATATATACATAATTATATAATATTATGTTATTGAATGCTTGAAGATGTTACCCATAATTAATCTTCTGGTTTTAATCATGGGATCCCACAACCCTAAAAAGAACACCTAGTAAATTTTAGGTAGAGATTCCATCAATGCATCGATCAACATAACTGAGCTGCTTAATATATTACCTTACTATATTTATGATGGTAAATGTTATTTTGACATAGCAACATGTATGTACTAATTCCTTATATCACCTATGAGTAAGCTAGCCTTCAACATCTTTTTAGAGATCGAAAATGGAGTATCCGTGCACTTGAAATTTTAGATATTATTCTTTTAGTTTTCTTATAGTGTGGGAGACTTCCTAAAAAGGTGCCTCTTAAGAAAACAAAATCCTCCAAATGGTTGCAAAAGTTAATTGAGTGATGTCACCTCTCGTCTAATCGTCTTGTCAACCCATCGATTGGGTTCTTGGGTCAGTCATCATGTGGTTGACAGTCAATTTGGTCTCCTAGCGCCTTGATTTCTCCTTGATTCTTTGATCCACATAGGTTATGTTGTGCTAGGGTTATTGACACGCCTACCACCTGGTGACGGCATGAATCATGATGAGGGGATCATTGCGTGCCCAAATGGATAGAGGTGACCAAAAACTTGGCCAGAGTTTGTGCTTTTCGAGCTGGGCATTTGTTCGTCAAAATTGATGAGAGCACTTGGTTATAACGCCTTAACACGATTGGCTTATGCATGCCATAGATGTTCCCAGTTATTGGTCATCAAGCGGTTGTGTCAGGATTGTGGGGGTTTTCCTTTAGCTTGTAGGAGTTGCCTCAGTTTGTTGGGTGGGTAGTTGTTGTATTTTTCTTGTTCACATGTTCATCCAGTAGCATGATGTGCTATTATGTGGGGTCGTTGGTTGTCTGTTTCCTGAATGTGCTTGTAGTGTTCATCATCAGGTTGTATGGTTTAACTGTTGTCTTCATTGCCTTCCTTCCTAAAAATGCAAAAATTGTTTGCACTCTTTCTTCGCTTGTATTCATAATATTTGGGGTATTCACACATGGTATCAAAGTAGGGTTCAACCCTTCAACGGTGGATCGCCATGCTTTCCACAGTAGTAAACCCTTAAGTATTAACCTAGTGCTAACTAAAAACTTTAACATGTTCATGTGGTGATCTCGATTAGAGGACGCCACAGAGGTTTGCAATGTGGTGTCGAGGAAGGAGGTGTGATGCCTCCAGAAGTTCTCGCACCCTCAGAGTCTAACCCCCAAGGGGAAGAAGAAGTCCTTAGGATGGATTCGAAGGTTTTAAGGGATGATGATGGTCTGACAAGGTTTTTCCAGGGAATGTCATAGGCCTTGATTCAGCATCTGTACTGAGTTCAGGATAAGGTGCATGTACCCTTGAGGGACCATAATACATCCCATCCAGTACCATTAGCTTTCACCAAGAACTTGAGAAGGTCAAATGTCCCGAGTTCTTTGGTTCCCCGGACGATGCAACCATCAAGGAATGGTTGGAGAATATGTCAATGTTCTTTTCACTTCGTGAATATACCTCCAACATGAAGGTCCACATGGTGGTATTTCAACTGAAGGGGAGCACTCTTCTATGGTGGAAGAGGCTCCTGCCACAATTGAACATGGAAACCAAAGACATGTCATGGGAACTGTTCAAGGAATGATTCCAAGAGAGGTACCTATTAGAGTAATTCATTGAGCATCAGCTCAATGAGTTCAATGCCTTGCGACAAGGCGGTCGTACGATGACCGAGTACGAGGCCGATGTTGAGGAAAAGATATGAATTGATCTTGCTCAAGAATTTTTAGAATTTACTTGGCTAAAGTAAAGTAAATGGTAATATTACCCTACATTTATAGCCAACAAAAGTGTGTATCCTAACTCACCAATATTAGTTACAAGTGCTTAGGATACTTTTTTATCAGCAAAAGATTGCTCGAAAATTACTTTTTATGTGTTTTTCTGAAAATATAAGTTGCTGAAAATAAATATGATAACAGAATTAAATACACCAAGATCATAATCAAGATAGGTGAGACATAAAAAAATCCTTTATTTCATTCAAATTCATCAAAGAGTCATTGTCTTTACAAAACTTCACAAGAAATCTTAGACCAAAGTCAAACTTAGAAATCCCCAATGGAACATACAAAAAGATCTCTGACAGAAAACCCAAACTGAACTCTAAAAGTTGGACCAACTTGCCACAGATCATTGCCCATTCGACTTTGCACAATAGTCTTTATCAGTCATGAAAACTAATTCACAAATAGACAAGCCTACACAGACTATCAAAGAAATATCAACACCTCTGAAGAACAAGTGTCTGAATGATTTGATTTAGCCCTGAATATTGTTGTCTACAATAAGACCCTGCTATCACAAATGAGAATTAGACTATGATGAAGATATGAATGAATGAAATATGAACTATCTCAACATGAATTCAAAGAGAAAACCTTAGCATGCTTTTTGATTCTATCCTCCTTCGTTCCTCCACTTAGTTCATCTTTTAACAATTTAGAATTGGTTAGAGTAGTTGAACCAACTTATTAGTTAAGCTAACATAGGACCTTAACTAACTTTAGTTAAGGTAGAGGGAAAAAGTAATATTCATAATAGGGACATAATTAAATAATGAATAATAGGTGGGACCCCCTTGTGACTCCCCTAATGATAACAATCATCACATATAACATAATCCATTTGTTAAGAAAACACACCCCTTGTGCCTCCCTTCAAACATATTTTTCTTTGGAAATTTTAGATCATAAAACTTTAAATTAATTCAGACTAATACTCATATATCCAAATAAGACATGTTGTCCAAAATAAAACATGTTGTCCAAAATCCATGTAGTCCATTGTCATAAACAATATATAACATAAGAACTAAAATCCATATTTTTCATTCTGTGAAGAAACCTCCCCTTGGTTGTTGTTGTCACCTCCTGAATTCCCTGAAAATGCCTTAAGATGGGTAGAGCCATTAGGCTTTATATCACTAATCACATGGGAAAAATCATCCCTCAGATGCATCAGTGAGGACATGGATTTGTTAGAGTCATCGGAGGGTGAATAAGGGACAACGACGACCTTTCCCTTATCTAATGCATGATGGGATTTAGTCTTCAGTCTCTTGCTGGCATGGGAAGATTACACTAGGGAGTGGTTAGGGGAAGCTTGGGCAATGGGATTCAAAGGTGGGGGAGCAGGTAAAGTTAATTTTTGCCAACCATGGTGTTGGGAGACTGGTGGGTGGACAATCTTCTGCCCCCCATCGTTTTCTGGGACTTCAGGCTGTAAAGAGACATGAGGAAGCACATGTATACTGGGGGCTTGAGGGGATTCAAAGGGAGGCCTTTCAAGCCTTGGCTGGACTATCCCCTTTCCAATGCAATTAAAGAATCTAGCATGGAACAATTGTCCCAACTCTTCAGAATCAACATCAAAATGAATTGAGAACCTAGGCCTCCTTGGGTCTCGGTTCCAGTTACCTGTACCTCTATTTCCTTGGACATGGCTTCCCTGAATGAAACAAATCATCCTACATATGTTAACAATCAACAAATAGTCTTTTAAATAACCATGCATGACAACTCCTTAAAAATATGAAATAGATTTGGCTCAGAATGTATGAGGCTCATGCAATCCAATCCATACAAATTATTCTAATGTTAATAATTGAGCAAGGGGGCAAAACAAAAGCTCAGAGATACATGAGGGGTTGTAATTAGTGAAAATATGATATAATGAAAGGGAAGAAACATGGTCACTTATCAATGATAACAAAAATCAACTGTAACAACCAATAAAACTCATTGCAATCCACACTAAACTTTGCCACTTTTACCCAATCTAACACAAAATTTTCCTTAGCTATGATCAATATCAAAACAGGGGGTGAACAAAATGAATATGGGGTATGTAGGGGGTTTATAACTAGAGAAAAATGAGATAATGAAGGGGGGGAAAAAAAGGTTACTATCCATGAGATCAATCAAGAACTCCATAACATATATCACAGTAAGAAAATATGCGTCAACCAACAGTAAAATAGTTCCTGTGTAGTGTTTTAATTTCATCGACCATTAATATCCAACACAACACCATTACAAAACATAAGTACTTCACATAATTTATAAGATGTAATGTTCCTTTTATTCACACATTCTTCATGTTATAACAATAAAAAATAGCACTTATTCCCAATCTGTAATCATTTACATCCACCACTGGTACATCCAATCTATATTTAAAAGGCATATTTCTGAAATAATAACGAAGTTGCTACTTCTACAATAGAACCGATCAAGGTCTGTAACGATATTCGTTCCCACATGTATATGTAAAAAATAATCAAGATACCAAAACCTTAGATGCCATGTCTGGTAATGATAATTGGCTATACAACCAAACAATAATTATTGAGCAAATTTCAAGGGCGATGTAACCATGCCACTGTAAAACAAAACACTCAAGGTGATTGAAAACCCAAACCAAATAATCAACACACCTGTCATCAACAATGACCAATTTGTGATCAATAACATGCGGTGTGTAACTGAGGAAACTTCATGGTGAAACTATTCCTTTACACACAACAACAATCGAACACAATAGAACTCAATAGATCATGCTGTGCCATTGATTTAGAAAATCATGGTCGACCGAGCTTCGCACACGCAGGCTCACTCAACCGAAAATAGAAGATGCAATATACTCAGTCCAATAATTCATTTGCAAAAAACCCTATACAGAACATGACTGACGCGAGCAATCCCCAAAATCGTAACCAATGCCAACCACCAACCGAAACATCAAAAGTGTGAATCTTAGTCACTGTATACCAATTAACAAATGGCACTATGGTAGAGGAACAACCAACCGAAACAACCATGGTAGCTTATACATAACCAGACACCCAATCGACACAGGGTAGAGGCCCTTCCATTTAAAAAACGTTGAATTACTTAGCATAAGGAGGGTGACTGTGACCTTAAGTAGAAATGTAAGGTTTATGCTAATATCAGATAGGAAATGATGGGTAACCATAATAACATGACAACTATACGACTCACGGGTGAGCCCGTACCCAAGGTAGAAAACCAAAATAACTGGAAACCACTTGTCAGGTACGAAAGTTTCCCTATGCAACCAAAGACTGGAGGGTTAAGGGTTGGCAGATTAGCTTTTCACAGAAGGTATGGGGCTATTTTTAGTGAGAATTTGAGGCTGAAGGCATACGCCCAAGGGGTCGTGGTGCTTGTGGACAAGAGACAATCCCTTTGCAAGGCCGAAATAAGATATCATCACATCAAGGGATGTCATAAAAAAAACTCTACTCATATCAATAACAAAGATATTCTCGTCAACCATGTTAACCTTTGTAGCACATCATCATACTATTGAAAATGAATAGATCTAATCTTCAAAACAAGGGGGTCCCACTTACTAGTATTATTTAGTCTTATATAATAATGGCTTTAACAACAATTTGTGGGTGAAACTACATTGACATTTTCAATCATCAACAAACTGGCGACTCCACAGGGAAATTTGCTTTCAACAGATTAGAACTCACAACTCATGGTTTCACTAACCAAGAATAGTCCTCTCAAGAATACATAACTTGAATGATTATGCAAAAGGGGGAAGTGAGTGGATTTATTAAAAGATGATCGGTAATGGGAATGACTCTTAAAAAATGTTAGGTACGAGGGGTTTTAGCACTATGTGAATAATTATTTGTTTGTAATATGTTCTCAACTTGAAATTGGGGGACTTGGAGATTTTCTCTTAAGATCTTGATGGATGAAGAAATGGAAAGAAGAAGCGAGAAACAACCAACTCTTTATATGACAGCAGTGAAAAAAGAAACAACAATTTCTAAGGTTCCTTTAGAGATGACCTCGTAACAACTGCGTAAGATTGATTTTTATAGAATAACAATGCTTGCAGGAGCATTATTGTGGCAAACATGATCCAAAATCCTAAATCGATCACTCTAAAAGATAATAAAGACCAAAATCCAACGGAATTAATAATGCAAAAATAAAAAACAACAATAGTAGAGCTAGCAACATTCAGAAAGTAAAAAATAAAATTCAGTCCAGAAGTAGAAATCAAAAGCTGTAAAGTAGGAGAGAGCACAAAATTGGGAAGCAGAACTAAACTACTAGAATACAAAAGAATTACATTAGCAAAATATTTTCATGCTAGTGCCTCACAATATTTCAAACCGGGATTGCTAATGGTATGGGAGTACCATTGTCTCTATAACTCCTTTAAAATTTCCGAGTTAGTATCTAAGACAAAAGTAATCCAGAAATGGCTTAACATTTGATTAGTAGTGAGAGTGGTTTTGTGATAATTTTCCCCTTCCACCTTGATTTTATTGTAACCAAAGAAACTATCAAGTAGGGGCCCCAAATATAACTCTACAATCTATTGGTGGAACATTTATATATTGAGAGGAGGGAAAGGATTTCTTATAATTGCTTGCCTGAAAGTTAGAAGACTAGTGCAGGTCCTAAAATTATCAAGGATCTTCAAAGCAGGCTCCCACCTTGAAACTCCATCATGGTGGGATGAAAAAAACATTTTGGTCCTTAAGAAATCCACCAGCTCCCTTCGAAAGGTTGCTTTTAGCACAGAGTTAAAGAGTTTCTATTTTTGCCGAGCTGTTTTCATAGTATGCTGAACAAAAGTTGGATCAAAACCACGAAGATCCACATTAAACCAAGAAAAAATATTTTGAACAATAGACCTCCTCCCATCTTCATGTTCTTCTTTGTTGCCTCCAACACTCAAGGAAAACAAACTCTTGAGATGATTCAAGCCTTCGATAATCTTTTTATTCTCTACAAACACAATCTCCTAAGGATTGAGAGGTTTATTTTGAATGACAACAAAAATTCTTTCATTGTTAGGGACAGACTTCCAGGGTTCTTCGTTCTCTAAAATGTATGAACGATGTAGAGATTGAAAAACATAATCAAGCCAGTGAGGAAAGAACTGTTGATTAGGAGAGGTTGGGAAGACATGTAATCGATCAGCTATAGAATTCAACTCCTTCATAACCTCAACGATGTTAAAGGATAGGAGATTTGAGACAAGTGCCCAAACAGCTTGGGAATATTTCTCCATCAACTTGTTTCTAGGAGAGAATGTCTTACGTATTAGGTTCACCACAAGCTCAGAATTTTTGAAAACTGAAAGGTGACCACAACCGAGATTAAGGGAATTGTCAATGCCTAATAGTAAAGATTTGAATTTAGCGGCATCGTTTGAGCAAGAAAACTCCAGCCTGTATGACAGATTATGAATCTTTCCTGCAGGGGAGACCAAGATAATACCAGCCCCGTTACCCTTATTAGAATGTGAACCATCAAAATGCATACGCTACAATTCATCCTCTAAATCAATTCTTTCGAGAGGAATATCATCCTCTTCGAAAAATATGGAATACACTCCTAGTTATTCTTCGATATAGTTGACACTAGGTTGTAGAACGTTCTCTATGTAGGGTGAGATTCTTCCTTCTCTAAAGACTATGATATTATTTCCATTTTGAGGGATGGATAAATGTGTCCCATTGAGCGAGAGGTATCCACCTGTTAGGGCTTGGCAATCTCTCCCCAAGATAATTGAGTAATTGCTTATAGGCATATCGATCACTTGAATGTTGAGTGTTGTACTTATCTCAGGATGAGTGCATAAAACCAAGGTCACATCCTTAATATTGTCTATGGTTGTTTGTTGTAGAATATTATAGGAGATCATGCTTCTGGTATTTTAGTTTGTACAAGACAAGCCTAGTTCTTCCATAATAATCTTTGACATCACACTTGGGCCCGAACCACCATCAATGAGGCAACAATGGGCAATTTTATCCATGATTTTGACATAAATAAAGAAAGGAGGGTTTTTTACAGGGTATCTAAAATTATGTACACCTAATTTATTTACATAAGAATCCTTTGCGTCTACCTCTTTGTAAAGACTAGCTACAATGAAATATTTTCCTTCCATCAATTGTTTCAGATGCATCTGTTGTTCAGGAACGACAAATATGTCTAAGAGGGTTGCATCTGCCTTAATGTTGGCCAATTGATTCAGGATATTGTACTTGGAAGAGGGGGGAGAGGGAGTGATTCTTTGACTCTTAGGAATTTTAAGATCCTGGGGTGTAGCCACGGTTGAGGATGAACTTGGGCTAGAAGAACTATGAGGAGGGTCAAATTTTCACTTGGGAATAGGATTTGTTTCTAGTGTTGATAACCATGACATCTTTTGGCTCAAAAAAATATAGGACAATGATGGTGTCTTCTGGTCATTTACCAAAGATCTTGTCTCTAGCACTCTTCCTTAACTCACATGTGGTTTCTACGTGGTGTTCTTCACAGAAGTTACACCAACTCTGAGACATGTAGCCTTGGGATGGAAATTATTTTCAACCGGACTTCTAAAAGGAGGTGCGGAAGAGGATGAAGCTCGAGGGTTGAGAGGGTTGATAGTAACCTTCCACTCAGAATCCATCATACAGTTGTTCATATCTTGTACCAGTTGTAAGAGGGAAGACATATCCATCTGTCTAACTGATTCACCCTGGGGTAAACCGGTTCGTTCAAGATGTTCCTCATACTCTAAGAAAGTGTGCAGAGAAGAAACAAGATTTTCAATGGCCTTTTATTCAAGCCGATGGTGGTAAGAAGAAGGTAATTCATTTTAATAATGCATGAAGGTGGCTTGGTTATGAGGGCGGATAAGTTCATGTATTTGATTATACAACTTGGTGAAATGCAAGTTGAAATACCTGATGGTCTCACCATCTTTGTAAGTGACATTATTATACGCCCTTAACTTGTCAGCAGGGATTTTGGTCTTCCCATAAGTGGATCAGAACCAATAAATTAACTCCTCCCAAGTAAACAGGATCTTAGGAGGAAGGTAAAACAAGTTAGCCACAACCTTTCCTTCCAAGGAGATGATGAACAAGCGCATGCAAGTGTCATTATCGTTAACCCCTATGTTATGACAAGCATTAGAGAATGACACTAGGTGTTCATTGGCACTGACATTGTTATTTCCTAAAAACTTAGGCAAATGCTCTTTAAATTTTGGAAGCAGGCGAATAGCAGGAGCCAGGTTAAGGGAGAGGGCACATGCCATGGTGTGGTTGTGGCATCTTCTTTGAAATGAAAAATTCCATATTTCTTAATGACTTTGGTGGGGTTCGTAGTAGATTGGAATGACATATGGTGGTTGTACAAGATACCAATCACCAACGACAATGAATATTGGGAAGATGGAGCACTTCCAGTGCCACTAGAGCCACCACTAGATGCCATTTTGTGGATGGTAGATGAGGGAAAGAAAGACGAGCTGGATGAATCAGACAAATTCCTACTTAGAGAACTTTGTTGGGAAGATAAAAAAACATTCCTCCTTCCTATCTCAGCAATAGGATTGATTTCAGATGATAAGCCTCTTCTTCTTCTAGAAGCACGGGAATCTAAGGACATGGAAAAAAGGACGAAACCAAAGAAACGAAAGGTTATTTCTGATTTTTGGGCTGCCTACGTCTAGCATAAAATTGTTCTTGGACACTAATATCTCTTTCAATTTCTACCCAAGAACGGTTAAGCTCAACACGGGTCCTAGCAGTGTCTAAAATAATATGAAACAGGTTCAAATCAATGCTGGTCTGGACTTGGAGACCAGGCTCAAGGTTGGGATGCCTTGCAATAGGAACAATCATTAATAGAAAATAGTCCAAGAATCAAAACAGAAAAAGAGATATGTATCGATGAGGATCGAGTATAAAAAATTAACCGGAGAGATATCGAAGATCTCCCCAGTATGGTTGCCAAATAAATGTTGAGGAAAAGATTTGAATTGATCTTACTCAAGCATTTTCAGACTTTACTTGGCTAAAGTAAAGTAAATGAGAATATCACCCTACATTTATAGCCAACAAAAAATATGTATCCTAACTCACCAGTATTTTTTTTTTTTTGTAACTAGGGGAATCGGTAACAACGGCAGTATCGTACTCGCGTGACATGGGGTCGAATCCTGCCGGATGCCTTATAACCCCTAGGGAGAAACGCACAGCCCGCAAGCACGCCCTCCGGGGAAATCAGGGTGATAATTGACCTTGGTACCTCTTTTTACATATTTCCTTCCATTTACACGGCACTTGCCAATCGGTCTACACCCCTGCGGGCTTAAAAGTTGAAGGACATGGGGGTGGGATTTGATCCAATTATGTGTGCATGGGTCACGATACCATTTATTATAGTATCTCTGGGTGCAACCACACGTTCGACCACTACCTCAAGGTGTCCCCATGGCTCCAGGTAAAGCCTTCACGAGAATTGAACCTTGCCCAACGGTGAAAAACTCCTCGCTTTCCACCATTGGATCCAACCCCTTTGGGCTTACAAAGTTGAAGGACATGGGGGTGGGCTTTGATCCACTTATGTATGCATGGGTCACGATACCATTTACTATAGTATCTCTGGGTACAACCACACGTTCGACCACTACCTCAAGGTGTCCCCATGGCTCCAGGTAAAGCCCTCACGAGAATTGAACCTTGCCCAATGGTGAAAAATTCCTCGCTTTCCACCATTGGATCCAACCCCTTTGGGCATCCTAACTCACCAGTATTAATTACAAGTGCTTAGGCTATTTTTTTATCAACAAAATCTTGTTGGAAAATTAATTTTTATGTGTTTTTTTTTTAAAATATCAGTTGTTGAAAATAAATATGATAACATAAGTAAAGAAACCAATATCATAATCAAGATAGGTGATACATACAACAATCCTTTATTTCATTCAAATTCATCAAAGAGTCATTGTATTTACAAAACTTCACAAGAAATCTTGGACCGAAGTCAAACATAGAAATCCCTGATGGAACATACAAAAAGATCTCTGACAGAAAACCAAAACTAAACTATAAAAGATGGATCAACTTGCCACAAATCGCTTCCCACTTGACTCTACACAATAGTCTTTATCAGTCATGAAAACTAATTAAAAAACAATCAAGCCTACGTAGACTATCAAAGATAGATCAACACCTCTGAAGAACAAGTGTCTGAATGATTTGATTCAACCCTGAATATTGTTGTCTACAATAAGAACCTGCTATCACAAAAGAGAATTAGGCTATGATGAAGATATGAATGAATGAAAGTTGAACTATATCAACATGAATTCAAAGAGAAAACCTTAGCATGCTCTGTGCTTCTATCATCCTTCGTTCCTCCCCTTAGTTCATTTTTTAACAATTTAGAATTGGTTAGAGTAGATGAGCTAACTTATTAGTTAAGATAACATAGGACCTTAACTAACTTTAGTTAAGGTAGTGGGAAAAATTAATAATCATAATAGGGCCATAATTAAATAATAAATAATAGGTGGAACCCCCTTGTGAATCCCCTAATGATAACAATCATCACATATAACATAATCCATTTGTTAAGAAAACACACGCCTTGTGCCTTCCTTCAAACATATTTTTCTTTGGCAATTTTAGATGATAAAACTTAAAAATAGTTTAGACTAATACTCATATATCCAAAATAAGACCTTCTCTCCAAAATAAAACATGATGTCCAAAATCCATGTAGTTCACTGTCATAAACAATAAATAACATAAGAACTAAAATCCATATTTTCCAGTATGTGAAGCAACCTTCCCTTTGTCCCTTGGTTGCTGTTGTCACCTCCTGACTTCCCTGAAAATGCCTTGAGTTGGGAAAATCCTTTAGGATTTATCTCACTAATCACATGGGAACAATCATCCCTCAGATGCATTCGTGAGGACACAGATTTGTCAAAGTCATCAGAGGGTGAATAAGGAATAGTGACGACGTTTCCCTTATCTAATACATGATGGGATTTAGTCTTCAGTCTCTTGCTGGCATGAGAAGAATGCACTGGCGAGTGGTTAGGGGAATCTTGGGCAATGGGGTTCAAAGGTGGGGGAGAAGGCAAAGTTAAGTTTGGCCAGCCATGGTTTTGGGAGACTGTTGGGTGGAGAATCTCCTACCACCCATCGTTTTCTGGGACATTAGGATGTAAAGAGACATGCAGAGGCACATGTATACTAGGGGTTTGAAGGGCTTGGAAGGGAGGCCTTTCAGGCCTCAGCTAGACTATCCACTATCCAATCCAATTAAAGAATCCAGCGTGGAACAATTGGCCCAGCTCTTCAGAATCAACATAAAAATGAATTGAGAACCTAGGCCTCCTTGGGCCTCGGTTCCAGTTACCTCTACCTCTTTTTCCTTGACCATGGCTTCCCTGACTAAAAAAACTCATGCTGCATATGTTAACAATTAGAAAATAGTATTTTAAATAACCATGCATGACAACTCCTTAAAAATATGAAATAGATTTGGCTCATAATGTATCAGGCTCATGCAATCCAATCCATACAAATTGTTCTAATGTCAATTATTGGGCAGGGGGGTGAAAAAAAATGCCCAGGGATACATGAGTGGTTGTAATTAGCGAAAATATGATATAATGAAAGGGAAGAAACATGGTCACTACTCAATGATAACAACAATCAACTATAGCAACCAATAAAACTCACTACAATCCACACACAAATTTGCCACTTTTACCCAATCTAACACACAATTTTCCTTATATGTGATCGATATCAGAACAGGGGGTGAACAAAATGAATATGGGATATGTGGGGGGTTTATAATTAGTGAAAAATGAGATAATGAAGGGGAAAAAAAATGGTTATTGTTCATGAGATCAATCAAGCACTCCGTAACATATATCACAATAAGAAAATATGCATCAACCAATAGTCAAATAATTCGTGTGTAGTGTTTTAATTTCATCGACCATTAATATCCAACAGAACACCGTTACACAACAGAAGTACTTCACATAATTTGTAAGATGTTCTGTTCCTTTTATTCACACATTTTGCATGTTATAACAATCAACAATATCACTTATTCCCAATTTGTAATCATTTACATCCACCATTGGTACATCCAATCTGTATTTAAAAGGCATATTTCTGAAATAATAATGAAGTTGCTACTTCTACAATAGAACTGATCAAGGTATGTAATGATATTCCTTCCCACATGTATATGTAAAAAATAATCAAGATACAAAAACCTTAGATGACGCGACTGGTAATGATAATTGAGTATACAACCAAACAATCATTATTGAGAAAACTTCAAGGGCGATGTAACCATGCCACTGTAAAACAAAACACTCAAGGTGACTTAAAACCCGAACCAAATAATCATCACACTTGTCATCAATAATGGCCAATTTGCGATTAGTAACGTGCAATGTGTAACAGAGGAAACTTCATGATGCAACTATTCCATAACACACAACAACAATCAACCACAATAGGACTCAATAGACCATGTCCAACCGTCGATTTAGTCAATCGTGATCGACCGATCCGCACACACTTGGGCTCACTCAAACAACAACAGAATATGCAATATACTCAGTACAATAATTCATTTGCAAAAAACCCTATACAGAACGCGACCGACATGAGCAATCCCCAAAATCATAACCAATGCCAGCCACCAACCAAAACATTAAAAGTGTGAATATTAGTGACTATATACCAAATAAAAAATGCCATTGTGGTAGAGGAACAACCAATTGAGGAAGCCATGGTAGCTTATACATAACCAGGAACCCAATTGACACAGGGTAGAGGCCCTTCCATTTAAAAACGTTGAATTACTTAGCATAAGGCAAGTGACTGTGACCTTAAGTATCAATGTAAGGTTTATGCTAATATTAGAGAGGCAGTGATAGGTAACCATAACAACATGACGGCTATACGACTCACGGGTGAGCTCGTATCCAAGGTAACAGACCAAAATAACTGGAAACCACTTGTTAGGTACAAAAGTTTCTATATGCAACCAAAACCTGGAGGGTTAAGGGTTGGCATAGTAGCTTTTAATAGAAGGAACATGGATAAGTTTAGTGAGACTTTGAGGCTAAAGGCATACTCCCAAGGGGTTGTGGTGCTTGTGGATGGGAGAAAATCCCTTTGCAAGGCCGAAATAAGAAAACAAGGTTCTTAATTTAACCCGATAACTACGAAGACATTCACCATGCTGTGATTTTAAACAAAATCCTCTGACCAACACATAATGGAAATAAATAACTATTTCCCAGAAAGACTAACATTCCAACGAACTTAAACTGAACCATCTGTTTTCATTCAAACCCAAAATTCCACATAGTTGCAGCACTCATGACAACACAAACCCACACAACTGAGCCAGAATCATTTCATAAATAGAGTGATGTCAAGAATGTCCAAAAGAGACATACTTGTTAATCGAAATCCTTAAGATGAGAAGTCATCGAGTGGTTTCACCCTGCTAGAAATCTGGAGCATGAACACAACTGCAAGATCAAACATCAGTCCAACTGGGGTGGTGTCCAACAAGAAGGGTAAAGGTGATGTGCAGTAAATGCACATTGCCTCCACCCATCTCTCATTTAATCCACAGTACATGCCAATGAGCCTCCCATTAATCAGCATTAATCAACCAAGGCATCGATAGTATCAATTCATTTAAACCATAACATAATCCAGATCCATATAGTAATTCAACCATTTGCATTCACTTTTCCAAGTGTGTCACCCCTGTCTACATTCCCGATATAACTCAAATACATCGCTCAACCACTACACAATCTAAACGATCATGTATAGCATCATCAACATTTAACCAAAACATAGCATAAACACCACAAAAATGCAAGCCATATTTTCATAAGCCACCAACGTTACGACGTATGCAAGTCAACCACCGATTCCATTAATCGATACATAACCATTGCATTGTTACCTTGCCAAAGTGTGCCATCAAAATTTTCACCATATGCATATATAAAAATGTAATTAAGCACTTTCATAGTGTTTTCCTTGTAACTAGATCTAACCATAGATAACAAATATTTATGCATGTGGTATTGCAGGAATGGGTTCCTTTGTACTCGTTGTGATACCTTGTCTTCTTTAAAAATGTTGTTAATGTAACTTTACTAATATGTTGTTATGCAGGTGCAGTAGAACAATCACCATTAATGGGTAGCAGGCTATAGTCGCATCAAGGGATATCATCAATAAAAATCTACTCATATCAATAACAAAGATATTCTCGTCAACCATGTAAACCTTTGTAGCACATCATCATACTATTGAAAATGAAAAGATCTAATCTTAAACAAGGGGTTCCCACCTACTATTATTATTTAGTCTTATATAATAATGGCTTTAGCAACAATTTGCGGGTGAAATTACGTTGATGTTTTCAATCGTCAACAACCCATTTTATGGAGTTTCTTCGGTATACTCTGCATGTTATAACTGAGAAACCTAAGGTCAACAAGTTCTTGTTCGGCCTTAATGTCTGCATACGTGGAAAGGTTAGGATTCTAGTGCCGTCTAGAAGGCCCTCATAGCAGAGGAGGAGCTTATCAGTGGGGGTTAGAGAAGGACTCCAGCGAGACCAGTAGGGAAGGTGTCATCTGGTGCACATCAACATCGAAAACCATCCAAAAATACAACAAAATATCATGGCTTCCAGAGAGGACCCACTTTCACTACACCTCAGCGACCAACGTCTCAGTAGCAGACTCCTTACCGAGGACCACCGCATCAACAACAACATCGACCGTAGCAGCAACATTTTAGGCCTATTCAGTAGAATAGACTAGGATTCCAGGTTGATGGGCCATCAGCTTCTACTTTGGGTACCAAGAGTACTGGACCGAATAAGGGGTGTTGGACTTGTGGGGAGCCACACTACTAGACCGACTACCCATTTGAGAGGACTAGATCATCTAGATCAGCCAGAACCACTACCATGTGATCAGATTTGGGAAAGGCCCATAGGATTCATGCAACAGTGAATAACCACCAGGTAAAGCACTGGTTGACTGTGCTCAAGATGTTAGGTACCGTCACTGACCAAACCCTTAGTATTTTGATAGATCTTGGTGCTACCGAGAGTTTCATTTCTGGTGCAACACTAAAAAGGATTAAGGTAAAGGCAGTCAAAAAGGATGAGTTTATCTTTGTAGATATGGATTCAAGGGTCAATCAAAAGGTTGGAGGAAAGATTACAGGTTGTACCCTTAACTTGGGAGAGGTTGTCACCAGGGCCAACCTCTAAGTCACAATCTTAGGATCTTACGACATCGTGATCGGTATAGACTGGTTGGAATCGCATGAGACGATATTCAAATGTAATACGAAATGGTTGAGCTTAGTCGATAATGAGGGAAAAAGATGCATGATTGTAGGTCGAAACCAAGGAGTTTCCCTGAGGTTTATCTCTTCCTTGTAGTTACAGAAGAGCATGCGTAAGGGATGTAGGCTTTTGCAATCCTTGCGTTAAATGAAAACGGAGTAGCGGAAGGTCTAGAACACCTTCCGATGGTGAGAGAGTTTGCGGATGTCTTCGTGGAGGAGTTACCTGGGATGCCGCCGGAGAGGGGATTCAAGTTTACCATAGACCTAAAACCGCAGACTGAACCAATAGCGAGAATTCCTTATCCCATGTCAACCTTAGAGTTACAGGAGTTGAGAATGCAACTGAAGTAGTTGTTAGACCTAGGACTTATAGGTCCGAGTGTGTCATTGTGGGGTGCGCCTGTTATTTTCATACGAAAGAAGGATGGGTCACGGAGACTCTGCATTGACTACTATCATTTGAACAAAGCAACGATCAAGAATCAATATTTATTGCCAAGGATTGATGATTTGTTTAATCATATGAAGGCTGCGACGGTGTTTTCCAAGATCTAATTGAGATCAGGGTATCACCAGTTACATATCAAGGAGGATGAAATCCCTAAGACCGCCTTTAAAATGAGGTCTGGACATTACAAGTTTACTATTTTACCGTTGGGATTGACAACGTCCCAGAGGTTTTTATGAGTTTGATGAACGGGGTGTTCCGCGTGTACTTGGACAAGTTCATCCAAGTATTCATTTACGATATTTTGATTTAATCTTGGACGAAGGAGGAGCATGACAAGCACTTGCGCTTGGTACTACAGTGTCTTCAAGATCACAATTTGTATGGGAAATTTTCCAAATGCTCATTTTATCAATCGAAGATTCATTGCCTAGGGCATGTCATCTCCGGCGAAGGTATCACCGTGGATCCAACAAACATTGAGGCTATTATGGAATGGCCTATGCCGACGAATGTCCTAGAAGTGCGTAGCTTCATGGGTTTAGAAGGATACTATTGATGGTTCATCGAGGGATTTTCGAAGATAGAAAATTCGATCACAGAATTGCAGAAGAAGAACAAGAAGTTTGTTTGGACCAAGAAATGCACAGAGAAATTTTGGAGGCTCAAGGAGCCATTGACAACAACACTGATACTAAACGTCCCTGACATGGATGTAGAATTCTTGGTATGCACTGATGCATCCAAGGAAGTCTTGGGCGGAGTATTGATGCAAGATGGTCGCTTGATCACTTACATTTCGAGGAAGTTGATAAGGCATGAGGAGAACTATGTGACGCACGATTTGGAGTTATTAGCCATTGTTTATTCCTTGAGAGTTTAGAGACACTACCTTATTGGATGAAAATTTGAACTTAAAAAGGACCACTGTGGACTAAAACACATCTTTATGCAAAGAGACCTGAACGTGCGAAAACAACTTTGGTCAAAATTGCTTAGCGAGTATGATTTCAAGATTACTTACATAAAAGGAACAATGAACTGAGTGGTAGATGATTTGAGTCGGAGACCACACATATTTTTAGTGTTTCCTCTTCAGACAAATCTACGTGAAAAGATTCTAACTTTGCATTGCGACGATGACTAGTACAAAGAGGTCAAGGATTTTATCGGACAAAACACAATGATGGTACCAAGATTTGAAGGATTTACATTGGACGACAATGGACTATTGAGATTTAAAAAATTTAATTTACGTACCACTGAATGACAAGTTGAGGAGTTTGATCCTAAACGAGGCTCACAGAGTAGTGTACATGGCTCACCTGGGAGTCATGAAGTAGAGGACGGACCTTAAACCCTTATTCTTCTAGAAGGGAATGAAGGCAGACATAGTCAACTATGTGGCCGTATTTCTAGAATGTCAGTAGATAAAGGCTGAACATAGACATCCAACAAGATTACTACAGCCTCAAGCTATTCCGGAATCGAAATGGGAAGTAATTTTGATGGATTTCCTTGTTGGATTTCCACTGATGGAAAGGAGACACGACTCGATTTTGTGGTAGTCGACACTCTGACGAAGAGTGGTCATTTTATTCCTGTGTGTATGACGTATCAACCACCTGACATAGCTATATTTTTCATCAGTGCGATTGTGAGGCTGCATGGCGTACCTAAGAAGATTATATTTGATCGAGGATCAGTGTTTATCGAACGATTTTGGAATAGTTTCCAAGAGTACTTAGGAACCCAACCTAAATTTAGTACTACGTATCACCCGGAGACTGACGAGTAGATCTCATGAACAAACCAAATCTTGGAAGACATGTTGCACATGTACGTGATGGACCAACATAAGAGTTGGGAAGATGGCGCATATAAAAATAGTTACCAAAGAACCATTAATATGGCTCCTTTCAAGTTTCTTTACGGGCGACTATGTTGGATGCCTATGAGTTGCGATTGGCTTGAGGATAGGATCCTGGTGGGACCGAAAGTGATCCAAGTAATGGAAGATCAAATGAAAAAAATAAGACAAAGGATAAAAGAAGCGTAGGATCGACAAAAGAGCTATGCCGATGCGCACCCTGTCAACCATAGTTACGAAGTTGGTGATCAAGTATTCTTGTGGGTAAAAACACATAAGAGTTCGATCAAGTTTGGAAAGGGAGCTAAAATCTCTCATAGGTTCATGGGATCCTTCGAGATTGTGGAGAGGAAGGGGCCCGTGGCCTATCGACTATCCTTGCCTAATTCTTTGAGGCGTAGGCATGATGTTTTTCACGTATCTATTTTGAGACATTATATTAGTGATCCTACACATGTTATTGACATGAGTTCCTTGCAAGTATCAAATGAGGGGGGCTCTCACGGGTGAGCCGATCCACATCCTGGATCATCGCATTCTAAAACTACAATGTCGAACAATAGATCAGGTCAAGGTCTAGTGGGACAACTATAGTCTGCACTCAACGACTTGGGAGGACGCATATGTTATGCGCCAACGGTTTCCATTTATGTTTGATAGCTAGACTTATGATACTGTGATACACATTGTTTTGGCACTTATATACTGTGAAACTTCGGGATGAAGTTTAAACCAAGAGGGGTTGTATGTATATATCAATATTGCGCGCACTAAGATAACTTATTATTTGAGGACACTTGCTTGCAAGTGATCCAGATTATTATACTATTGGCCATTTGATTATGATTATGAGGCATATTGGATATGTTATTGGTGTGTTTTCATAGACAAGTGATATTGACTGGATTCTCCTGAGTGTGTAGGACTTTGGACCTTGAGGATGCAGAGGCATTGATGAAACCCCTTGGACTCGAGATCGAGTCACAGAGTGCACTATTGGGTTTTGATTATTGTTGATATGACATATGCACATCTGATTAGATGTTATGATGATTGATTTGATTTCTGACATGATTCGTTGATGATGCAGGCTGATGATGGCTTTCCAACCAGACTCACATGTGGAGTAGAGGGGTCATGCATAACAACCTAAGATGTTGAGGGAGAGGTGTGGAAAACAACCCTCCCACAACCTACTATAACTCCCACCATGGCTCAAACTATAGGTTAATGATTACCTAGTTTGAGAAGACCCACGATGTCATGAGGGAAGGCTGCGACAGTCGCTCACGATGATTCTAAGGGGTGTGCAATAAAGCATGGGCCTTATTCCTTAGAGGCTCTTGGTCTCCCACAAGATCACCTGGTGGAGTATTGACTTCAGGGGTTTTGATGTCTACCAAGTTAGTCAAGAGGTGAGTGGCACCCTTGGAGAACGTAGTGTGTCCTGAAGGGCACATCACGCAAGAAGAACAGAAGGAGTTGAGTGGCACCCTTGGAGCACGTAGTGCATCCTGAAGGGAACATCGCGCAAGGAAAATATAATGAGGTGAGTGGTACCCTTGGAGCACATAGTGCATCCTGAAGGGCACATCATGTTGTTAACTAATAAGTGAATAAACCTAGATGGTCTTGGAAAAAATTGTGACAAGAAAGATTTAAAAACAATTTCACTAATAAAATGTCACCCAACCTAGGAAAATAAAATCTAGGTCTAAGTGATACTTGTGGTAAAATAATAATAATGATAATCATCATTAAACATGTGACTAGAAGGGGGTAAGAAATTCAATTAATTTATTAAAATCAAATTATATTGAGGGATTAAAATTTTAAAAAGGGAAATGATTGTTTTTCTACATTTGCTAATTAAAATTTATTAATTAAAAAGAAATAGGGGTAAAAGGTAATTTTTCTACACTTGCTAATTTGGGTTTAAGATAAAAAGGGAAAAGAGGGAAGCTTAAAAGAAATAAGAAACTAAAGGAAAGAGGGGAAACATAAAGAAAAAGGGAAACATCAGAAAAAAAAAGTTGAATGACTAACTTAGTAAGGAATCTTGCCTTTAAGAACTTTCTAAATATGAACTCATTTAGGAATTTAGTAAGGGTGTAAGTTATTTAAGGTGTGTAAGGGAATATGGGGACACCTATGAGCGATTCTAGGAATGATTTTAGGTGGGTGAGGGAAATAGGAGTAATTAAAAAATTAATGAAATTAATTTATGGTGCAACTAAGGGGATGGGTGACACGTGTACGGGGGAGATTTTTCTGAATTAAATTATTGAAAAATAAATTAAATGGGAAATTGGGAAATAAATCACTTATAAACTCTATAAAAATGATGAAGGAGGAGGAGTATGGATCTTATTTTTTTATGCGTAACGTTACGCTGCAAAAATTTTGACTTGACTCACTTATCTTGTGGGAGTTGGGATACCCATCTCGGTGACGAGTGGTAGCTTGGCCTTGTAAGGAAATCTGGGAGCTAGTTGTTCTCTGGTTTAGTGTGTGTGGCCCCTTTGCGGCTCGGGGGGCTAAGGGGGAAGAAGAGTACCCCTAGCATTGGCTGGGAGGTACCGTTGAAGTCACATCGATCGACAAGAGAGAGCTGGACAGAGCACGTAAGACAATGACTCAGAGCTATCACCTTGGGATATGGTACGCGTGCATTTATGTTGAATAGTAGATTAATATTGTTCTTGCACTTTCATTACTGTACTTCTATTATGCAAGAAAATGTGTTTTATTCAATGTTTTTAAATCAAGAAATTAAGGTCATCATAACTTTACTCCCGCTGCTTTGATTGATTTCCTTGGAAATCCTATCCCAGTTTACTGTGAATGTTTTGTTGTTTTATTGATTTTTATGAAGAGATCGTTCTTTATCTTTCGTTCTCATCCCTAGATCATCAGTCCATGCCTGAGAATTCAGCCAGAAGCTGGATCAATGGTCGTCACTTTGGTGTTAATAGACCTATAGATCATAATGCCCTGGTTTTTTGTGTGTGGATGATGAGCGAAGGATGTTTTTGCCCAGCTGTCTACCCCTGTTGATTGATCATGGTTTATCTCTAATCTTGCGCCTTTGTGTGAATGATAAACTCTGTGTGGAATGTTTAATCCTTGCTTTGATTGGCATATATTCTACTCCTATGATTGATTGTTTCTTACTACAATATTCTATTGCTTTTCATTTTGTTGAATGACCATTAAATGAGTCCACTTTTTTTTTATTTTTTACTATTGAATTAATCCCTGGTGTAATCGCTTCAGAATGTTGCAGACACAATTCGAATTAATCCTTCAAACAAACATTTTGTTTTTCTTTTCTTCTATTGAATTAATCCTTGGAATAATAGCGTCCTTGGTGCTACCCCTATCCTCATTGTCTAAATGCTTCAGTAAGTTTCAAAATCTTTTCATTAACTGAGATCTGATTATTTGCATTCTTGTTTACATAGCCTGCGATTGCTATTTGGATGACATTTTTACCTGCGAGAATGGTGATTAGCTGCATTTTTTTATATATATCATTATGACAACGATATGTTTCTTTAATATGGTTTTAATTTTCTTTGATATAGGCTCAGTAATAGTCAATGTCTTTTATATCTCTTTAAATATGCTAGCGATTTAATTTTTATGACAGTAATTTCCTTAGTCAACGATCTTGCATTATCCAATATGACAACTATTTTTCTTTATTATCTAAAAATGAGTTATCATTTTTATATGGATGCAATTTAACAGTAATGTGGACAATGATTCTATAGAGGGTGTATAATGGTGATTTTATATTATTTTATAGCAGCTAATTCACATGTTAGTAGACAATGAATTCATAGGTATCAAGACAATGATTTCACCATTTTTATTGATAGCGAATTCTCCTTTTTGAGACCACAATTCCATATATTTAGTCGACAATGAATTCATTGTTGCTGTAACTATGTTTTTAATGAAGTGAATCCCAACGATTTATGTGTGCGTTTGTATTGAGGAATGTCTTCATTTAGTTATCATGTGCCTGCAAATTCACTGTGTCTGTGTCTTGATAAACCATGCTCTATTGTACAAAAGACAACAAACTTTATATAATGTTAAATCCTGGTTATCCCTTATATGATCAGTACCCTTTTAACAGTGAATTGTTTGTTGTGTAGTTGTGTGACAACGCTATCATGTTGATAGACAACAATTTCCATCAATAAGTCAACCAACAGAATTGAGTTGCCCAATAGGCTTAATAATTTGGGCTAAGGGAACCTCACGTGATATGCAAATGACTATTCATTGAAGCTTAATCTATTTAGTTGATTTGGGTTGATATTCTGTCAATGATTGAATCAACAAAATTGAGCTGGAAAGCTTCTTAATATTTAGATTTATGAACAGTACGTAGATTTACAGGCAACATAGTCTGAGAATATATCTTCTAGAATATACATAATTATATAATATTATGTTATTGAATGCTTGTTGATGTTACCCATAATTAATCTTCTGGTTTTAATCATGGGCTCCCACAACCCTAAAAAGAACACCTACTAATTTTTAGGTAGAGATTCCATCAATGCATCGATCAACAGAACTGAGCTACTTAATATATTACCTTACTGTGTTTATGATGGTAAATGTTATTTTGGCATAACAACATGTATGTACTAATACCTTATATCACCTATGAGTAAGCTAGCCTTCAACAACTTCCTTTTAGAGATTGAAAATGGAGTATCCGTGCACATGAAATTTTAGATATTGTTCTTTTAGTCAGCGTACAGTGTGGGAGACTTCCTAAAATGGTGCCTCTTAAGAAAACAAAATCCTCCAGATGGTTACAAAAATTAATTGAGTGATGTAACCTCATGTCTAGTCGTCTTGTCAACCTGTCGATTGGGTTTTGGGTCAATCATCATGTGGTTCATAGTCAATTCAATCTCCTAGAACGTTGATTTCTACTTGATTCTTTGATCCAGATAGGTTATGTTTCACTAGGGTTATTGACATGCCTACCTCCTGGTGATGGCATGAATCTTGATGAGGGGATTATTGCACGCCCAAATGGATAGAGGCGACCGATAAATTGGTCGGATTCTGTGCTTCCCGAGGTGGGCGTTCGTTCGTTGAAATTGACGAGGGCACTTGGTTGTAATGCCTTAGCGTGGTTAGGTTATGCATGTCATAGAGTTTCCCAGTTATCGATCATCAAGCGGTTGTGTCGGGATTGTGGGGGTTGTGCTTTAGCTTGTAGGCATTGTCTCAATGTGTTGGGTGGGTAGTCATTGTATTGTCCTTGTTCACATGTTCGTCTGGTAACATGATGTTCTATTGTGCAGGGTCATTGGTTGTCTGTTGCATGAATGTGCTTGTAGTGTTTGTCATCAGGATATATGTCTTAACTGTTGTCGTTGCTGACTTCCTGTCTAAAAACACAAAAAAAATTTGCACTCTAGCTTCGCTTGTATTCATAACGTTTGGGGTCTTTACATTCAGGTAACAATGTCATAACCTCTTCATAACAGATCCAAATTCAGAAAGAAAAAATGCATTTCTTAGAGTACAGTCTGTAGTATGATGTGTAACAGTTTCATATTGATTGAACAAATAGTTAAAGTCGGGCACACTCTACAAGGTCTCTCTCTAGAATAAGCTAGAATTTAGCAAGGTGTGCCATTTTTTCTATAAATCCTTTTTTGAGAGGTTCCAAATAGTGAAACTTGGAGGAATTGCATAAAACACACTGAAGAACATTGTTTATCATTTTTAGATATTTATTCATTACAAGTACATAGTTATGATTATTTCAAGTCAGGATTGTTGACTAATTCAAAACTAGTCATGTGAGACTAAGTAAAGTTTGATGAAAATGCTAGTCTCTTGTTGTTAAAGTTAACGAAGGTTTGTAGGTATGTGATCAGATACACCAGCTTTATTACAGAGTTACAAATCATATTTGGATGATGAAATTGATGAGGGATTTTTGTTAAGGTACATGTTGGGTACATGGTTGAGACAAGTAGTTGATGAGTTGGCACACACATGAGGTGTATAGTTGATGATTTTGGTACATATTGATGAGTAGTTGATACATGATTGGTACATACTTGGTACATGGTTGGAGGAACTTGCTAGTATTATTGTTGACACATGGTTTATGGATGATGTAGCATACTTGTATTGGTATATTATTAGCAGCACATATTGATCTTGGTGATGATTATGAGCTATTTTGTTATGGTTGGTTGATGAACATATTTGAGAGTTGTCTTGGTGATTGATCTTGGTGAGTAGATCTGATTTGGTTGATAATATTCATGAGATGAGTTGTTGTGATAGGTTTTTTGGACATGTTGTTGTGACAGGTTATTTGTACATGTTTGGTGCATGATTGATGCACTTGTTAATGGTACAGGTTTTGTATAGGTTTGGTGCATGGTTGATGCACTTGCTCATGGTACAGGTTTTGGTACAGGTTGGTGCATGGTTGATGCACTTGTTTATGGTACAGGTTGAGGTACAAGTTGATGCATGGTTTAGGTTTATTGGTGTAGGTTTACATCAGTATATCTCACAGTGATAGTGTGATAGTGGTTTCATCATTGTACTTATACTTCAGGGCGGTTGGATGGGGAAATGAAAGGTAGTTGTTGGAACCTTCCGGTTGTATTCAGAGAACATAGGGGATTGTAGCCTCCTTCTAGTTATAACCAGAGTATAAGGGAGTTGGAGCTTCCCTCAGGTTGTATCTTGAGAAACAAGGGGGTTGGAGCCTCCTTCCAGTTAGATCTAGAAAACAAAGGAAGTTGGTGCTTCCAATGAATGTAATTATTCAATACATATAAGAAAAATCATTCCGTGGTTTTCTCCTGCTTTGAGTTTCCACGTAAAACACTCGTGTACTCTGTATGTGTATAATTTTTCATTTGTTCATTGCTTATTTACTCTACATTTATTGGACGATAATGCGACACTGATGTAACACTTGGATTATATGGTTAAAAAGGATTAAATTTATCTATTACTGATTCACCCCCCCTCTCAGTAATCCAACACTATGTCGATATACATATACATATACATATACATATACATATATATTTATACAAATTTACATCACAACACTTAGATTTTTTTTTTGTAATTTAACAACTCTAGCAACATCTCCAATCATCAATCTCATGTTCCTCTCAACTTGTTGACCTAAGGAATGCACCATTTTTTTATCAGGGTTAACCTGAGGGAGGTACCATATTTTTACCAAGGCTAACCCAAGGAATGAACCATTCATTTGTCAAGGTCCCCAGAACAATTGGCTAGGACTCTGAGATGTGGTTATCAAACTCTAGCTTTCCAAAATGGAGCCTTGCATTCTGCGTTCTTCAAAATTGTCAAAAATTTGTGGGTACTTTGCCTGTGTGTTTTCTTCATGCTCCCATGTAGCATCTTCAGGACCATAGTAGGTCCATTGAACCTTTACCATCCCTATGACTTTGTTCCTGACAACTTTGATTTTCTAGTCTAGGATACATAATGGTTCCACCCAAAAATCCCCTTCGTGCTCCACTTGGATCATATTCCAATCAATTATGTGGTTAGGATCAGGTACATACTTCTTTAATAATGATGCATGAAATAGATTATGCACTCTCATGGATGTAGGAAATTATAGAAGGTATGCAACTGACCCTATCTTTTCTAATATTTCAAAATATCCACAATATGTCACTGCCAACTTCGGGCAACTTCTTAATATTAGTGTACTTATCTTTGCCTTCACTTTCAAAAACACATGTTCACCCACGTTAAAATCTATGAAAATTATATTCTTGTCTGCATAACTTTTCTACTATCCTAGGAAACCTTTAAATTCTACTTTATCCTTGTCATCTTCTCTTCCATTTCCTTCAACAAATCTAGCCCAACAACCACTTTGTCTGTTGGATTATCCCAACTCACCAGAGTGTTACATTTTCTTCCATACAATGCTTCAAATGGACTCATTTTCAATGAGGCTTGATACCCATTATTGTAGGCAAATTCAACTAAATGAATATATTCTTCCCACTTTTATGGTTGATCCATCACATACATTATAAGAATGTCCTCAATTATCCTGTTCGTCCTGTTTATTTTCCCATCTGACTCTGTATGATATGGTGTACTAAGATTTAGATTTGTTCCAAAGCCTTTGAACAAAACTTTCCAAAAATTTGAAGTTAACTTTGGATCTTTATTTGAAACTATTGTCTTAGGCACTCCATGTAACCTAGCAAATTTCTTCATATAAATTTATGTGATATTTGTTTCCTTGTGTGTAGTCTTTACTGGAATAAAATATGCTACTTTAGTCAATTTATCCACCACCACCATGATGGAATCATGTTGCTTCACTATTCTAGGAAGCCTAGTAATAAAATAAACTATAACTACTTCCCACCTCCATTTTGGAATGAGAAATGGTTGTATAAAACTTGTTGGGTGTCTATGCTATGTCTTCACTTTTTGGCATTCTAGACATATGGCTATCTAATTAGCCACTTCTTTCTTCATTGCTGACCAAATGTACCAACTTCTTATCGTTGAATTGTCTTCTGATATCTTGAATGCTTGGCATATCAAATATTGTTCATTTCCTTCAAAACTGTATTTTTTATCTCGTTAGAATTCAACACATATACTTTTCCCTTGTACATGAGAATTCCATCTTCTTTCATTTCATAAAAATTAAATTTCTGCTGAAAATTACCTTGTTGTAATGTTTTTTTTATTTTCACATATTGTTGATATGAATTTGCTGATGCAATAATTTGATCTTTCAAATATGTACTATACATATTGATGGCTTCTACATGCACTACATCTTCTCTCCTCCTGAGTGCATCAACTACTTGATTTTTCTTGCCCTTTATATGCTTAATTTTGAAGTCATATTCACTCAGAAATTCCAACTATCTAGTTTGTCTAGAATTTAGTGTTGGTTGTCCAAACCAATGTTTAAAACCACAATAGTATGTTCTTATCTTGAATTTATTACCCATAAGGTAATTCCTCCACTTTTTTAATGCATGTACAATCGATTCTAACTCCAAATCATGTGTAGCATAATTCCTCTCATGCTCTTTTAATTTTTTGGACTCGTAGCATACCACGTGGTCCCTTTCATTGAGAAATACATTGAGCCCTTCCTTGCATGCATCGACGCACACAAAAAAATCTTCATTTGGATCTGCAATCTTCAATATTGGTGCACTTGTCAATATTTCCTTCAACTATTGAAAACTCTCTTCACACTTGGAAGTCCATTCAAATTTCACTCCCTTCTTTTGCAAAGAAGTGATTGGACTTGCAATCCTTGAGAACCCCTTTATGAATCTTCGGTAATAACCGAAAAGACCCATGAATGATTTGACCTCTATCACATTCTTTGGCACTGGCCATCCTCTAATGGCCTCTATATTCTCAGGATCAACTTATATCCCTGATGCTGAAATTATATGTCCCAAGTAGTGAATCTTCTTTTGGTAAAAGATGCACTTACTTAGCTTAGCATACAATTTATGCTCTCTTAAAACTTGCCACTCAATTCTTAAATGATACTCATGTTCCTCTTTTTATTTAGAATAGATGAGGATAACATCTAAAAACACAATCACAAACTTTTCCCGGTACTCCCTGAACACTCCATTCATAGGGAACATAAAAATTGTTGGGGCATTTGATAGCCCAAATGGCACTACGATGAATTCATAATGCCCATATATTATTCTGAATGTTGTATTTTTGATATCTTCTTCCTTTATCCTTACTTAATAATAGCTTGATCTTGTCAATCTTCGAAAATATTCTTGCACCCTTCAACTGGTCAAACTAACCATTAATTCTTGGAAAATGATATTTATTCTTTATGGTGACCTTATTAAGTTGCCTAAAATCAATCCACAACCTTAAGGTTCCATCCTTATTCTTCACAAAAAAATATAGATCTCCCCAAGGTGACACACTTGGGCGTATATACCCCTTCTTCAAAAGTTCTTCAAGTTGCATCTTCAACTCTTTTAGTTCTGGTGTACCCATTATGTAAGGTGTCTTAGAAACTGGGGTAGATCCTAGCACCAAATCAATAGAGAAATCATTGTCTCTTTTTGGTGGTAGTCCCATAATTTCTCTAAAAACATCTTCAAAATCCCTCAAAACTGGATGGTCTTCAATGGTTGCCACTTTGTCTTTGGATTCCTCCTCCATATGGGCTGAAAACATCTAACATCATTTCTTGAAGTTATTTTTCAAATGCATCACTGAAATATCTCTAATAGCTAAATACAACTCTTGGAATGCCTTGAATCTTTCCTTATTTCCCTTCCTCATCAAGACATATGATTGTCTTGTTGTAACAATCTAGTGCAACATGGTGTTTCTACAACTAATGCATACCAATTAGATGATCATATGAACCCAATGGTACGATGTTTACATCGACCTTTTTATTGAGTCCATTCATGTTTATCAGACAATCTTTAACCAACTCATTGATTTTCCTCTTAGCCCCTGTATCTAACTAGACTAACCAAGATTTATTATGTTTACTTCTATGCAAGTGAAATATTTCAAAAATGTTAAAATTTATGTAACTATGGATAGCTCCATAATAAATCAAAATTTCTACGAGATCATTATTGATCTTACCTTCCACTTCAATCATGAGAGATTGATACTCTGATTGCTTGTTATCCAAGGCTGCATAAATCATTGGCATGCTCATGCCCATGTCTTCCGCTGTTTCATCCTCTTGAATGTTGTGGATAGTTCTCATTATTTCTCCTTTGTGAGGGAAATCCCTATATAGATGTTTTCCCTCACATTCCCAACATTTCATTAGATGTTGCCCTGGACGTTTTCCAAATGAATTTGCATTATTGTACTCATTTTGTGCATCTTGACTATGTTGATTCACTTGGAAATTATTCCTGAAAAAGGGTGGCTTAAAACCCTTTTTCCTTTGATCCTTCTTATCCTTCATCTTGTCATTCCAGTATTTTTGGAAAATGGGTCTTCCTTTTCTCTATTCATACAAATGCCTTGCTCTCCTTATGGTTTCCTACAAGGGTTTGGGGTTTCCATATTGAATCTTATCAATGTAGAAAGAGGGTAACCCACTTAGAAACCTTTTGATTTTGACTTTCTCATCCTTGACGAGGTAAACATACTTCAACACTTCAAAGAACTGTTTTTCATATTCATCCATTATCATGGTTCCCAACTTGAGTTCAAAGAAATCTTTCATTTTTCTTTCATAGTAATGCTCAGACAATATTTTTATTAGAAATATCCCTTGAACTTCCTCCATGAGATTATTTTCTCATAAAGGTTCTTGGTTTTCTTAAGTTGATCCAACCACATGGTTTCCTTCCCTTTCAAGTGGTAGGTGGAAATTCTAGCTTCTACCTGGGATGTGTAATCATATAGCTAGAAATATTTCTTCATTTCCAATAGCTAGGCCTCAACATATTCTCCTTTCATGTGCTCACCATTGAAATTTGGTGGCTTAATCTTCCTAAGTTCACCTTGTAAGATGTCTACCTTAGGTCTTCTCCTTTTCCTCTGAACTTGAGACACACTTAGGTTTCTCCCTGGAATTGAACTTGCTTGAGTTCTTCTAGTGGAATGCCTTGGATAATAATGGTGTCTACTCATGCTTCTTGATTGCCTATCATTCCCATGATCATCTCTTTTGGTATGGATCTTGATGTTGATACTTGTCTATCACTAGCTACTTTCTTGGTACCAATGTGCTTGTTAACTTGCTTTTGTAGAATATTTATATTTTGAAGTATCTCTTCTTGAGCCTTCATGATCCTCTCATTATCGGCCTTATATCTCTAGTTCTCATGTAGGAACTAAAGTTTTCTTTTTGTATCGCTATTTCTGCAAGAATGTGCATGTAATAATTGTTGTTAGAGTTAATCATATTGCAAAATATTTTTCCATTAGATTGCAGGTCATTCTTCATTTTAAATTATGAAGAATATTAATGCACTACTCTCATGTAGGATTCCTTAAATGCATTCATTTTTGAAACAACTTTCCAACGGTTATTTGTTTGCTCCAATTTTCACCCCCTAGTTCCACCACACTCACATTACACTTATATTTAGATTCCTTACTATAGTCATGTGTTTGCGGGTGGTGGACTCGTGGACTCATAATATTGTAATGTTCCTTTCATAAGTCTTTCCGAGAAGTCTCCACACTTAACCATTTTTCCATCTACACGGACTCATGGACTCACATACTCATAATATTGTATCATTCATTTCATAAGTCCATCCAAGAAGTCTCAACACATAACCATTTTTCCATCTATGTGGACTCAGAGACTCATAATATTTTAGCCTTCCTTTCATAAGTCCATCCGAGAAGTCTCAACACTTAATCATTTTTCCATCTACGCGAACTTGCGATAGCTTAACACTTAGACAAATTACAAGATCTTACCGCAGTTTTGTGGGACTAGCAGTTGGTCTGCCACATGGATCCACATCATCTGTTAATTGTCATCCCATTTAACATGTACCTACCACCATGGAAATACACGTCTTTGTTCTACCAGGTCAGCTGCCACATGGCCTCCACGTCATCCCGACATCATTGTATGGAAAAATACCCAATTTTTTTTTATTTTGCTTATGTTTTAATTTTCCAAAGAGGCTCAATTCCTCACATTACCCATGAAATTTCTCTCAATTTAATTGCAGTAATTTAATAAAACTAGTTGTAGGCATACTCCAGAAATAAATTATCTGTGAGTTTGTGCTTCAGTTTTCTAGTAACTCAACCCATCCAGGCTGAGCATTGAAAACCAGGCTCTGATGCTACTTTGTAACGCACCCAACCACCCAGGTTGGGTCATGCCATTGAAAAATATCTCTTTTTATAGCTCTGATACCAATTTGTAATGTACCTCGACACCCAGGCTAGGCCACGCCACAAAAAACTCTCCCTTTTTACAACTTTGATACCATAATGTAATGTTCCCAACCCAACTGAGGAACATTACGGTGCAGAATACACGTAAAAAAAAAACTTCTTCTAACTAAAGTAGTTCTTTTACTATTGGTCGATTTCCTATAGATTACAACTACAAATTTAAAACATATTTAGCTATTGCGGATCAAGGAGGATGACGTCCCTAAGACCGCCTTCAAGACGAGATTTGGACATTACGAGTTTACTGTTTTACCGTTTGGACTGACAAATCCCCCAGGGGTATTCATGAGTTTGATGAACGGGGTGTTCCACGAGTACTTGGACAAGTTCATCCAAGTATTCATTGACGATATCTTGATCTACTCTTAGACGACGAAGGAGCATGACGACCACTTGCGCTTGGTACTACAGTGTCTACGAGAGCACAAATTGTATGGGAAGTTGTCCAAATGCTCTTTTTATCAATCGAGGATTCACTACTTAGGGCATGTCATCTCCGACGAAGGTATCGCCGTGGATCTAGCCAAGGTTGAGGCTATTATGGAATGGCCTGCACCGACGAATGTCACAGAAGTGCGTATTTTTATGGGTTTAGCATGATACTATCGACGGTTTGTCGAGGGATTTTCGAAGATAGCAAATCCGATCACGGAATTGCAGAAGAGAAACAAGAAGTTTGTTTGGACCGAGAAATGTGCGGAATCATTTAGAAGGCTTAAAGAGTTGTTGACCACAACGCCGATACTAAAGGTCCCTAACATGGACGCAGACATCTTGGTATGCACTGACGCATCCAAGGAAGGTTTAGGTGGAGTCTTGATGCAAGACGGATGAGTGATTGCTTACATTTCGAGGAAACTGAGAAGGCATGAGGAGAACTACGCAACACATGATTTGGAGTTATTAGCCATTGTATATTCCTTGAAGGTTTGGAGACACTACCTGGTTAGACAAAAAATTGAACTAAAGACTGATCATTGTGGACTACAACACATTTTTACGCAAAACAACCTAAACATGCGACAACGACATTGGTCGGAATTGCTTAGCGAGTATGACTTTGAGATTACTTACATAAAAGGAACGGTGAACCAAGTGGCGGATGCTTTGAGTCGGAGGCCATGCATATTTTTGGTGTTGTCTCTTCAGACGAATCTACGTGAGAAGATTCTCACTTTACAGCATGATGATGACTGGTCCAAAGAGGTCGAGGGTTTTATCGGACAAAACACCATGATGGTACCACGATACGAGGGATTTTCTTTTGATAGCGATGGGTTATTGAGGTTTAGAAGTCAGATTTACGTACCACCAAACGACGAGTTGAGGATGTTGATCCTGAGCGAGGCTCATAGAGCAGTTTACATGGCTCACCCAGGAGTCACGAAGATGAGGGCAGACCTTAAACCCTTATTCTTCTGGAAGGGAATGAAGGCCGACATAGTCAACTATGTGGCCAGATGTCTAGAGTGTCAGCAGGTAAAGGCTGAACATAGACACCCGACATGATTACTTCAACCACATGCCATTCCAGAATCAAAATGGGAAGTTATTTCGATGGATTTTATTGTTGGATTGCCACTGACGGCAAGGGGACACGACTCGATTTTTGTAGTAGTAGACACTTTGACGAAGAGTGCTCACTTTATTCTTGTGCGTACAATGTATTAGGCACCTGACATAGCTATATTTTTCATCAGTGAGATTGTAAGGCTACATGGCATGCCTAAGAAGATTATATCCGATCAAGGATCGGTGTTTACTGGATGATTCTGGACGAGTTTTCAAGAGGCCTTGGGAACCCAACTTAATTTTAGTTCTGCGTATCACCTAGAGACTGATGGACAGACTGAACGAACAAACCAAACCTTTGAAGACATGTTGCACATGTACGTGATGGACCAAAAAAAGTGTTGGGAAGAATTCTTGCCTCTAGTAGAGTTCACTTACAACAACAGTTACCAGAGCACCATTAAGATGGCGCCTTTTGAGTTCCTTTATGGGTGACCGTGTCAGACACCCTTGAGTTGGGATCAGCTTGAGGATAGGGTCCTGGTGGGACCATAAGAAATGCAAGAAATGGAAGAGCAAATGCAAACCATAAGACAAAGGATTAAAGAAGCGCAGGATCGACAGAAGAGTTATGCCGATGCGCACCGAGTCAACCGTAGTTATGAGGTCGACGATTGAGTCTTCTTGCGGGTTAAACCGCATAAGAGTTTGATCAAATTTGGAAAGGGAACTAAACTCTCTCCTAGGTTCATGGGACCTTTCAAGTTTGTGGAGAGAAAGGGGCCCGTGGCCTATCGACTAGCCTTGCCTGATTCTTTGAGGCCCATGCATGATGTTTTTCATGTGTCTATTTTGAGACATTATATTAGTGATCCTACACACGTGATTGACATGAGTTCCTTGCAGGTATCGGACGAGGGATTGCTCACGGCTGAGTTGGTTTGCATCTTAGATCATCGTGTTCGACAGTTACGATGTCGAACGATAGATCAGATCAAGGTCTGGTGGGACAGCTATAGTCCACACTCGGCGACCTGGGAGGACGCATATGATATGCACCAACAGTTCCCATTTTTCTTTGATAGATAGAATTATGATACTGTGGTACTTTTATTTCGGCCTTTATACTGAGAAACTTCGGGACGAAGTTTAGACCAAGAGGGGGTGTATGTAACATCCTGCTCTGGCGCACTAAGGAAACTTATCTTTGAGGACACTTGCTCGCAAGTGATCTGGACTTTTATGATGTTAAAACATTTATCCTTGATTATGATTCGTTATGATAGATGACATGATGTTTTACTGCTTTGACGTAGACAGGTTCTTTGACTCAGTTTTATTGAGTGTGCAGGGTTTTGGACCTTGAGGATGTAGAGGCATTGGTGGAACCCCTTGGACTCCGGATTGAGTCAGGGAGTGTGTTATTTGGGTTGATTTATTTACTATGATATTTCATTGATTGATGATATGATGTTGACATGTTCTGACACGATTGTTGATGATGCAGGCTGATGATAGTTTGCCAACCAGACTCACATATGGAGTAAAGGGGCCACACATGATTTCAAGAGAGGTTGAGGGAGAGGTGTGGACAACAGCCCTGCCACAGCCTACTAGCACTCCCGTTGTGGCTCAAACTGTAGGTTAATGATTATCTAGTTCGAGAGGATCCACGATGCCATGAGGTCAGACTGTGATAGTCGCTCACGATGATTCTAAGGGGCGTGCAATAAGGTCGGGGCATTATTCCTTAGAGCCCTTAGTCTCCCACAAGTTCACATGGCGGAGTGTTGACTCTAGGGGTTATAAATGTCTACCAATCATTCAAGTTGGCAAGTGGCACCCTTGGAGCATGTGGTGCATCCTGAAGGGCACGTCGCACAAAAGAACCACAAGAAGCGAGTGGTACCCTTGGAGCACGTGGTGCATCCTGAAGGGCACGTCGCACAAAAGAAACATGAGTTGGCGAGTGGCACCCTTGGAGCACGTGGTGCATCCTGAAGGGCACGTCGCGTTGATGTTGATGAAGGAACAAACCTAGATGGCCCTAAGACATTTAACACATTAATAAATCCTTAAACAAACTTCCCTAACCAAGTGTCGCCCAGTTCAAAATCTAAGTCCTAAGTCTAAAACTTTCTGGGGTAAAAATTTAATCTAACTTTAAGAAAATGACCCTAAAATAAAAATAAAAATTTAAACAAAAAACCACTTAAGTAATAGTTTAGTCTTCATAAAATTCTTGGGGTAAATGAAGAGAGTAAGAATTTAATTAAAAATAGTGGATTTAAGAATTTCAAAGAAGAAATTATTCATTAACTTGTGGAAGTACAAAKATATTAAATTAATAATAAAAGGGAAAGATTTAATAACACAACTGCCATTTTGGGCTTTAATAAAAAGGGGAAAGAAGGGAATAATAAGAATTAGGAAACTAAGTAATGGAGGAAACTTAATAAAAGAAAGATGAGAACTTATGGTAAAAAGCAAGGTCAACATAGTAAGGAATCTGCAATTAAGAACCTGCTAATTTGAGCTAATTTAGTAACATCTTTTTTTAGGAAAGTATTTAAAACATGTAAGGGGATATAGGAACACCAAGGAGTAAATTTAGGAGCGACTCTAGGTGGGTGAGGGATTTGAGACAATTAATAAATTTAAAGAAAATATTTATTAGAGAAAAGAGGGGGATGGACGACACTTGTGCGATGGAGAATATTTAGAATATTTTATTGAAACTTAATTTAAAATGTGAATTAAGAAAGTTGGTGGGTCTCAAAACTCTATAAAAGAAAATGGATATGAGGAAGAAAGGGATCGGTGGTTAGCGTAACGTTACGCTGCCAGAATTGTGACTTGACTGATTACTTGTGGAGAGTTGGGATTTTCCAGCTTGGATAGGAGTGGTAGCTTGGCCTTGCAAGGCGAGCTGGGAAGCTAGACGAACCATCTGGATTGCGTCTAGCCCCTTTGCGGCTCGGGGGGCTAAGGGGGAAGCAGAATACCCCTAGCGATTGGCTGGGAGGTACTGGTGTAGTCTCTATGGTTGACGAGCGGGAGCGGTGCGGAGCAGGAGCGGCACGGAGCGCGGGGTCATCATTCAAGGTGGGAGTTAAGGAAACGGTATGTTTTTCATTTGCATGATAGAAGGTATTAGGACCTTAGCCCTCTCTTATTGTCCTCAACATTTTTGTATTGGCATTGTGAGATGAAAAATACTTAACTTCCATTTGCTTGGGTTCTCGTTGGATTGATTGGTTTTCTTGCCTTGTTTTTCGGTGATTGAAATTGTGTTACAGTTATAAAATATTTCTTCTTACTCTGTTGTGCATGTCGGTTGGGATAAAAGAGATTTTATGGCTATGTGTTTATATGACTGTGGGCCTTTTATATATTCCCGTGGGCATTTTATTTCACTGTGGGCGTTTATACTCTACAGTGGGCATTTTTAAATATGGTGATGGGTGTTTGTTTTAATCTGAGCGTTTTCATATTGCCGTGGGTGTTTAAATATTTTAGAGGGCATTTGGTATCACTGTGGGCATTTCCATATCATTGTGGGCGTTGATATATTTTTATGGGCATTCTGTTTTAATGTGGGCATTTACATATGGTTGTGGGCGTTTATATCTGACTGGGGTCGTTTTTAAATATGGCTATGAATGTACTGTCAATTTGTTTTTGTAAAATATAGTTTGAGAATTCACTCTGGCAACGAGTGTTTTGTCATTTCATTTTTGTAAAATTTAGTTTGAGATTTCATTCTGGCAATGAGTGTGTTGCCAATTCGTTTGTAAAATTTAGTTTGAGATTTCATTCTGGAAATGAGTGTGCTGTCAATTCATTTTTGTAAAATTTAGTTTGAGAATTCACTCTGGCAACAAGTGTTCTGTCATTTCGTTTTTGTAAAATTTAGTTTGAGATTTCATTCTTGCAATGAGTGTGCTGCCAATTCGTTTTTGTAAAATTTAGTTGAGATTTCATTCTGGCAATGAGTGTGTTGTCAATTCGTTTTTGTAAAATTTAGTTTGAGAATTCACTCTGGCAACGAGTGTTTTGTCATTTCATTTTTGTAAACTTTAGTTTGAGATTTCATTCTGGCAATGAGTGTGCTGCCAATTCGTTTTGGTAAAATTTAGTTGAGATTTCATTTTGGCAATGAGTGTGCTGCCAATTCGTTTTGTAAAATTCAGTTTGAGAATTCATTTTGGTAATGAGAGTACTGTCATTTCATTTTGTAAAATTTAGTTTGAGAATTCACTCTGGAAATGAGTGTTCTGTCATTTCATTTTTGTAAAAATTAGTTTGAGATTTCATTTTGGCAATGAGTGTATTGGCAATTTGTTTGAATGATTGGTTATGAACATTCCCTTTGGCCATAACTGCAGGCTTCTGCTCAAACGTGCCCCTTTTCTAACTGCTTGAGAGACTTGTCAGGTCAATTTTGTACTTTTATTAGCAGTTTTTGGATAAATGTCTTCTTTAAATCATGAAAGATGTTATTCCGTTTTAGTTTCTGTATGTAGCGTGACCGTACACCTTGTATTGAGAAATCAAGAATGCTATTTTCTGTGGCTTTGGTGAATGTTGCTACTGTAATCTTCATTACTAGATTCTAATGCCATACCGATTATATTGTGTTAAACAATCTTCTAATTCCTTGGGCATGAAATCATAAGCTATTGTTTCCCACCACATTTCAAGTTGAGTTAGAGGCACAAAGAATGTAATATGTATCAGTAGGGCACATTATCTAATTTACCACTACATTTGTGAACTGGATAATTGAAAGAAAAGTTATTTTCATATTGCCCATTCATAGATTGTTTGGTGGAGTTGGGTAAAGAAATTCCTATTATTAGATTGTAATTAACCTTGTGCATTAATTGCAAAGAAATTAAAAATGGCACTGTAGGCTCTCCGTCAAACTGATCTAAACAACCCAAAATCATCAAAGTTTACCCTGATTTCTTTTATTTATTCACTACTTTTAAGTTTTAGGCTTGCTCCCCTTTGGCGTAACATCCATGCAATTTCCAATGCTAGCTTTAGATGATTTTAGAATATTACTGAAATGGTGGAGCATTGCTTAAATGGTAATTCTTAATTATTTAATTATTCTTGATTAAAACTTGAACGAGTTAATGATTTTTGTATGTTGCGTTATTATGGCATTCTAATATTGGATTGAAGTTAATGTTGCTTTAAATGATGAATCATAACTATTCCTTGTTAATCCATGAAGGAGATAATTGATTTTTGAACATTGCTTTAATTATGAATTAAAGGTTAATTTCCACTTTAATTGATAAATTGTCACCATTCATTATTCTGGATTAAAATTGAATTGAGTTTCATGATTTAGGATGTTGCTTTATTTATGACAGTATAATTATAGATTAATTCCATTTGTTGCTTAAATGATAAATCATAACTCTTCATTTTATTTATAGTTAATGCATGAGTTAATTGATTTTAGACTATTGCGTTAACCTTAAATTAAATGTTAAGGTTGCTGTAAATGAAAACTTTTAACTAGTCCTTATTCTTGATTAAATATGGATCAATTATTTGGTTAAATGTTATCCCAGTTGAGAATAGACTTGCACAATAAGGTCCTGGAATGATTAATTTCAGAAGGTACCTAGATGACAATTTTTTATCTATAGTTGCACGATGGAATGGCCTTAAGACTAGGGTAGATGGTAGTCCTTGTTCAAACTCGTGTTGTACAGGGTCGTAAACTTATGTGTGCTTAGTCTGCTAGTGTCGGGCGGGATGTAGACACCTCCAGGTTCCTCAGAACAGTCGCCAACCCTGAGACCTTAAATGGTTAAAATCGATGGGAACCTGGGCTTGAGCATTGCTTATGTGTCTTGGAGGTCCTAACCTTTGCAGGGTTGGACGGACAGGTAGTCAGTCTTACTTATTGTCACTTGATCGTCGTTAAACGCATGTTGTTACTGTGGTACGTCATATGTCATCTTGCTGTGTTCATCTTGCTTGCGTCTTGTTCGTCGTCGGGTTACTAGTTTCTGCCTGAGTAGTTGGCCAGGAGCCTATCTCACCTTCTCTCTCTCCAGAGCAGAAGACTAAGATTAAACGCCCTGCTTTCCTATGTAGAAATAATAAAATCTACTATTATGGATTCTTCCTTATGTCTATGGTCGTTTAATGCTTGCAGTTACTTGTTGTGGGCCTTATGTCTTCTTGTTGTGATCATCGTGGTTGCGTCTTGTTAGTTGTCAGGTGGCGACGTAGAGTCAAGTGTGTCTGTTTCCTTTCTACACGCGCGCACACACTTAAAAAAAATAAAAATTGCACTTGTTATCAGAGTTGTTGTCATAAGTGTGGAGGATGTTACATATGGTATTAGAGCCAGGTTCGACCCGCGGCTTGGGATTCGCTACGACTTTCGTTGACATGATTAGATTTGATTATACTATTGCTGATCGAGTTGATTGTGTGCGTGCAGGTAATCATGGTTAGAGGACGTCGCGAAGGCAGACGACGGGGTGCTAGGGGAGAAGGCATGACGCCTCCAGTAGCATCCACGCCTGAGGGGTCTAAACCCCAGGGGGGCAAGAAGGTTCTCAGACAGGAGTAGATAGCCATTGGCGATGTTGTTGGGATGATGAGATCTTTTCAGCGCATGTCCGAGGCACTGATCAGCCGATTGGATAGAGACGAGGCCAGGGCGCTGACACCCGCTGAGGTTCTGCTGTGGGCACCGACTGTTACAGGTAACATTCACTGTGAACTTGAGAAGGTTAAATTTCCTGAGTTATTTTGTGCCCCGGATGGTGCCGTCGTCGAGGCATGGTTGGAGAATATGGCGATGTGCTTCGCACTTCACGATTATACCTCCAACATGAAGGTCTGCATGGCAGTCTTTCAACTGAAGGGGAGCACTCTTCTATGGTGGAAGACACTCCTGCTGCAACTGAACATGGTCGTTGAAGGCATGTCATGGGAACTATTCGAGGAATGGTTCCGAGAGAGGTACCTTTCAAAGGAATTCATTGAGCGTCAGCTTAATGAGTTCAATGCTTTACGATAGGGAGGTCATACGATGCCTCAGTACGAGGCACGTTTTATGGAGCTACTCCGGTATGCTCCACACCTTAACACTGAGAAACTCAAGGTCAACAGGTTCGTGTTTGGCCATAACGGTAGCCTGCGTGCAAATGTTAGGATTTTGATGCCTCTAACCTTGCACGACGTTGTCCAAAAGGCCCTCATAGCAGAGGAGGAGCTCATCAGTGGGGGTCAGACTAGGACTCCAGTGAGACCAGCAGGGCAGGGTTCATCTGGTACACCGCAGCATCAGACACCAGCGAGACATACGCCGAGATATCGTGGCTTCCAGAGAGGATCCACTTTCACTACACCCCGATGACCACCGCCTCAGCAGCGGGCACCCTATCGATGAACACAGCATCAGCAACAGCATTTTAGGCATGTTCAGCAGAACAGACATGGGTTCCAGGCCAGTGGGTCGTCATCTTCTACTTCGGGTACCAGGTATACTAGGCCGAAGAAGGGGTGTTGGACGTGTGGGGAACCACACTATCAATGCGACTATCCTGTGGAGAGGACCAGAGTGTCTGGATCAGCCGGACCCACTACCGTGGGATATATGGGCAAGGCCCATCGGATTCATGTGGTGGTGAATAACCGCCAGGTAGAGCACCAGTCGACTGTGCTCGAGACGACAGGTACTGTCGCTGACCAGACCCTTAGTATTTTGATAGACCCAGGTGCTACTGAGAGTTTCATTTTTGGTGCAGCGCTAAAAAGGATTAAGGTAAGGGAAGTCAAATAGGACGAGTTTATCTTCATAGAGATGGTTTCAGGAGCCAAACAAAAGGTTGGAGGAAAGGTTATAGGTTTTGCCCTTAACTTGGGAGAGTTTGTCACGAGGGTCAACTTGTACGTCACAATCTTAGGATCTTATGATGTCATGATTGGTATGGATTGGTTGGAATCGCATGAGGCGATACTCAACTGTAAGATGAAACGGTTGAGCTTGGTCGATGATGAAGGACAAAGACGTGTGATTGTAGGATGGAACCAAGGAGTATCCCTGAGGTTCGTCTCTTCCTTACAGTTATGGAAGAGTATGCGCAAGGGGTGCAAGCTTTATGCGATCCTCGTGCTAAACAAAAAGGGAGTAGTGGAAGGTCTAGAACACCTTCCAGTGGTGAAGGAGTTTGCGGACATATTTCCAGAGGAGTTGCCTAGGATGCCGCCAGAAAGGGAACTGGAGTTTACCATAGACCTGAAACCAGGGAATGAACCGATAGCATAAACGCCTTATTGGATGTCGACCCTGGATTTGTAAGAACTGAAAATGCAACTGAAGAAGTTGTTGGACCTGGGACTGATATGCCCTAGTGTGTCACTGTGGGGTGCACTAGTTATTTTCATACGAAAGAAGGATAGATCATGGAGGTTTTGCATTGAATACCGTCAACTGAACAAGGCTACGATCAAGAATCAGTATCCCTTACCTAAAATTGATGATTTTTTCAATCAAATGAAGGGTGCGACGGTGTTCTCCAAGATCGATTTACAATCAGGGTATCACCAGTTGCGAATCAAGGAGGATGACATCCCTAAGACCTCCTTTAAGACGAGATTTGGACATTACAAGTTTACTGTTTTACCGTTTGGACTGTCAAATGCCCCAGGGGTATTCATGAGTTTGATGAACGGGGTGTTCCGCGAGTACTTGGACAAGTTTGTCCAAGTATTCATTGACGATATCTTGATCTACTCTCGGATGACGGAGGAGCATGAAGAGCACTTGCGCTTGGTACTACAGTGTCTACGAGAGCACAAATTGTATGGGAAGTTATCCAAATGCTCTTTTTATCAATCAAGGATTCACTACTTAGGGCATGTCATCTCTGGCGAAGGTATCACTGTGGATCCAGCGAAGGTTGAGGCTATTATGGAATGGCCTGCGCCGACGAATGTCACAGAAGTGCGTAGTTTTATGGGTTTAGCAGGATACTATCGACAGTTTGTGGAGGGATTTTCGAAGATAGCAAATCCGATCACGAAATTGCAGAAGAAAAACAAGAAGTTTGTTTGGACCCAGAAATGCGTGGAAGCATTTCGAAGGCTTAAAGAGTTGTTGACCACAACGCCGATACTAAAGGTCCCTGACATGGATGTAGAATTCTTGGTATGCACTGACTCATCCAAGGAAGGTTTAGGCGGAGTCTTGATGCAAGATGGACAAGTGATTGCTTACATTTCGAGGAAACTGAGAAGGCATGAGGAGAACTATGCAGCACACGATTTGGAGTTATTAGCCATCGTATATGCCTTGAAGGTTTGGAGACACTACCTGGTTGGACAAAAATTTGAACTAAAGACTGATCATTGTGGACTACAACACATTTTTACGCAAAGCGACCTGAACGCGCGACAACAACGTTGGTCGGAATTGCTTAGCGAGCACGACTTTGAGATTACTTACATAAAAGGAATGGTGAACCGAGTGGTGGATGCTTTGAGTCGGAGGCCATGCATCATTTTGATGTTGCCTCTTCAGACGAATCTACGTGAGAAGATTCCCACTTTACAGCGTGATGATGATTGGTCCAAAGAAGTCGGGGGTTTTATTGGACAAAACACCATGATGGTACCGTAATACGAGGGATTTTCTTTTGATAGCGATGGGTTATTGAGGTTTAGAAGTCGGATTTACGTACCGCCAAACGACAAGTTGAGGATGTTGATCCTAAGCGAGGCTCATAGAGTAGTTTACATGGCTCATCCAGGAGTCACGAAGATGAGGGCAAACCTTAAACCCTTATTCTTCTGGAAGGGAATGAAGGCCGACATAGTCAACTATGTGGCCAGATGTCTAGAGTGTCAGCAGGTAAAGGCTGAACATAGACACCCACCAGGATTACTTCAACCACATGCCATTCCAGAATCGAAATGGGAAGTTATTTCAATATATTTTATTGTTGGATTGCCATTGACGGCAAGGAGACACGAATCGATTTTTGTAGTAGTAGACACTCTGATGAAGAGTGCTCACTTTATTCCTGTGCGTACGACGTATCAGGAACCTGACATAGCGAGAGTTTTCATCAGTGAGATTGTGAGGCTGCATGGCGTGCCTAAGAAGATTATATCCGATCGAGGATTGGTGTTTACTGGACAATTCTGGACGAGTTTCCAATAGGCCTTGGGAACCAAACTTACTTTTAGTTCTGCATATCACCTAGAGACTGACGGATAGACTGAACGAATGAACCAAACCTTGGAAGACATGTTGCGCATGTACGTGATGGACCAACAAAAGCGTTGGGAGGAATTCTTGCCTCTAGTAGAGTTTGCTTACAACAATAGTTACTAGAGCACCATTAAGATGACGCCTTTTGAGTTCCTTTATGGGTGACCGTGTCGGACACCCTTAAGTTGGGATCGGCTTGAGGATAGGGTTCTGGTGGGACTAGAAGTGATCCAAGAAATGGAAGAGCAAATGCAAACCATAAGACAAAAGATTAAAGAAGCGTAGGATCGACAGAAGAGTTATGCCGATGCGCACCGAGTCGACCGTAGTTATGAGGTCATCGATCGAGTCTTCTTGCGGGTTAAACCGCATAAGATTTCAATCAAATTTGGAAAGGGAACTAAACTCTCTCCTAGGTTCGTGGGACCTTTCAAGTTTGTAGAGAGAAAGGGGCCCATGGCCTATCGACTAGCCTTGCCTGATTCTTTGAGGCTTATGCACAATGTTTTTCATGTATCTGTTTTGAGACATTATATTAGTGATCCTACACACGTGATTGACATGAGTTCCTTGCAGGTATCAGACGAGGGAGTGCTCACGGTTGAGTCGGTCTGCATCTTAGATCATCGCATTCGACAGTTACGATGTCGAACGGTAGATCAGGTCAAGGTCCGGTGGGACAACTATAGTCCGCACTCGGCGCCCTGGGAGGACGCATATGATAAGCGCCAGCAGTTCCCATTTTTGTTTGATAGATAGACTTATGATACCATGGTACTTTTATTTCGGCATTTATACTGAGAAACTTCAGGACGAAGTTTAGACCAAGAGGGGGTGTATGTAACATCCCGCTCTGGCGTAATGAGAAAACTTATCCTTGAGGACACTTGCTCACAAGTGATCTGAACTTTTATGATGTTAAAACATTTATCCTTGATTATGATGCGTTATGATAGATGACATGATGTTTTACTGCATTGACGTAGATAGGTGCTTTGACTCAGTTTTATTGAGTGTGCAGGGTTTTGGACCTTGAGGATGCATAGGCATCGATGGAACCCCTTGGACTCCGAATTGAGTCAGGGAGTGTGCTATTTGGGTTGATTTATTTATTGTGATATTTCATTGATTGATGATATGATGTTGACATGCTCTGACATGATTGTTGATGATGCAGGCTGACGATAGCGTGCTGACCAGACTTACATATGGAGTAAAGGGGCCATACAAGATTTCCATAGAGGTTGAGGGAGAGGTGTGGACAACAGCCTTGCCACAGCCTACTAGCACTCCCGTCGTGGCTCAAAATGTAGGTTAACGATTACCTAGTTCAAGAGGATCCACGATGTCATGAGGGCAGACTGTGACAGTCGCTCATGATGATTCTAAGGGGCGCGCAATAAGGCCGGGGCCTTATTCCTTAGAGCCCTTAGTCTCCCACAAATTCACCTGGCGGAGTGTTGACTCCAGGGGTTATAGATGTCTACCAATCAGTCAAGTTGGCGAGTGGCACCCTTGCAGCATGTGGTGCATCCTGAAGGGCACGTCGTGCAAAAGAACCACAAGAAGCGAGTGGCACCCTTGCAGCACGCGGTGCATCATGAAGGGCACGTCGCGCAAAAGAAACATGAGTTGGCGAGTGGTACCCTTGGAGCACGTGGTGCGTCCTGAAGGGCATGTCGCATTGATGTTGATGAAGGAACAAACCTAGATGGCCCTGAGACATTTAACACATTAAGAAATCCTTAAACAAACTTCCCTAACCAAGTGTCGCCCAGTTCAGAATCTAAGTCCTAAGTCTAAAACTTTCTGGGGTAAAAATTTAGTCTAACTTTAAGAAAAAGACCCTAAAATAAAAATAAAAATTTAAACAAAAACACACTTAAGTAATAGTTTAGTCTTCATAAAAATCTTGGGGTAAATGAAGAGAGTAAGAATTTAATTAAAAATAGTGGATTTAAGAATTTCAAAGAAGAAATTATTCATTAACTTGTGGAAGTACAAAGATATTGAATTAATAATAAAAGGAAAAGATTTAATAACACAACTGCCATTTTGGGCTTTAATAAAAAGGGGAAAGAAGGGAATAATAAGAATTAGGAAACTAAGTAATGGAGGAAAATTAATAAAGGAAAGATGAGAACTTATGGTAAAAAGCAATGTCAACATAGTAAGGAATCTGCAATTAAGAACCTGCTAATTTGAGCTAATTTAGTAACATATTTTTTTTAGAAAAGTATTTAAAACATTTAAGGGGATCTAGGAACACCTAGGAGTAAATTTAGGAGTGACTCTAGGTGGGTGAGAGATTTGAGACAATTAATAAATTTAAAGAAAATATTTATTGGAGAAAATAGGGGGATGGACAACACTTGTGCAATGGAGAATATTTAGAATATTTTATTGAAACTTAATTTAACATGTGAATTAGGAAAGTTGGTGGGTCTCAAAACTCTATAAAGGAAAAGGGAGATGAGGAAGAAAGGGATCGACTATTAGCGTAACGTTACGCTGCCATAATTGTGACTTGACTGATTACTTGTGGAGAGTTGGGATTTTCCAGCTTGGATAGGAGTGGTAGCTCGGCCTTGCGAGACGAGCTGGGAAGCTAGATGGACCATCTAGATTGTGTGTGGCCCCTTTGAGGCTCGAGGGGCTAAGGGGGAAGCAGAGTACCCCTAGTGATTGATTGGAAGGTACCGGTGTAGACTCTACGGTCGACGAGCGGGAGCGGCACAGAGAAGGAGCGACACAGAGCGTGGGGTCATCATTCGAGGCGGGAGTTAAGGCAACGGTATGTTTTTCATTTGCATGATAGAAGGTATTAGGACCTTAGCCCTCTCTTATTGTCATCAACATTTTTGTATTGGCATTGTGAGATGAAAAATACTTAACTTCCATCTGCTTGGGTTCTCGTTGGATTGATTGGTTTTCTTGCCTTGTTTTTCGGCGATTGACATTGTGTTACAGTTATAAAATATTTCTTCTTACTCTGTTGTGCATGTCGGTTGGGATAAAAGAGATTTTATGGCTGTGTGTTTATATGACTGTGGGCCTTTTATATATTCCCGTGGGCATTTTATTTCACTGTGGGAATTTATACTCTACAGTGAGTGTTTTTAAATATGGTGATGGGCGTTTGTTTTAATCTGAGCGTTTTCATATTGCCGTGGGAGTTTAAATATTTCAAAGGGCATTTGGTATCACTGTGGGCGTTTCCATATCATTGTGGGCGTTGATATATTTTTGTGGGCGTTCTGTTTTAATGTGGGCATTTACATATGGTTGTGGGCGTTTATATCTGACTGGGGTTGTTTTTAAATATGGCTATGAATGTACTATCAATTCGTTTTTGTAAAATTTAGTTTGACAATTCACTCTGGCAACGAGTGTTCTGTCATTTCATTTTTGTAAAATTTAGTTTGAGATTTCATTCTGGCAATGAGTGTGCTGCCAATTCGTTTGTAAAATTTAGTTTGAGATTTCATTCTGGCAATGAGTGTGTTGTCAATTCGTTTTTGTAAAATTTAGTTTGAGAATTCACTCTGGCAATGAGTGTTCTATCATTTCATTTTTGTAAAATTTAGTTTGAGATTTCATTCTGGCAATGAGTGTGCTGCCAATTCATTTTTGTAAAATTTAGTTGAGATTTCATTCTGGCAATGAGTGTGCTGTCAATTTGTTTTTGTAAAATTTAGTTTGGGATTTCACTATGGCAACAAGTGTTTTGTCATTTTGTTTTTGTAAAATTTAGTTTGAGATTTCATTCTGGCAATGAGTGTGCTGCCAATTCGTTTTTGTAAAATTTAGTTGAGATTTCATTCTGGCAATGAGTGTGCTGCCAATTCGTTTTGTAAAATTCAGTTTGAGAATTCATTCTGGCAATGAGAGTACTGTCATTTCATTTTGTAAAATTTAGTTTGAGAATTCACTCTAGCAATGAGTGTTTTGACATTTTGTTTTTGTAAAATTTAGTTTGAGATTTCATTCTGGCAATGAGTGTATTGGCAATTTGTTTGAACGATTGGTTCTGAACATTCCCTTCAGCCATAACTGCAGGCTTTTGCTCAAACGCACCCATTTTCTCACTGCTTGAGAGACTTGTCACGTCAATTTTGTACTTTTATTAGCAGTTTTTGTATAAATGTCTTCTTTAAATCATGAAAGATGTTATTCCTTTTTAGTTTCTGCATGCAACGTGACCGTACACCTTGTATTGAGAAATAAAAAATGTTATTTTCTGTGGCTTTGGTAAACGTTGCTACTGTAATCTTCATTACTAGATTCTAATGCCTTACTGATTACATTGTGTTAATCAATCTTCTAATTCCTTGGGCATGAACTCATAAGCTATTGTTTCCCACCACATTTCAAGTTGAGTTAGAGGCACAACGAATGTAATATGTATCAGTAGGGAACATTATCTAATTTACCACTACATTTGTGAATTGGATAATTGAAAGAAAATTTATTTGCATATTGCCCATTCATAGATTGTTTGGTGGAGTTGGGTAAAGAAATTCCTCTTATTAGACTGTAATTAACCTTGTGCATTAATTGCAAAGAAATTAAAAACGACACTGTAGGCTCTCCGTCAAACTGATCTAAACAACCCAAAATCATCAAAGGCTTCCCTAATTTCTTTTATTTATTCACTTCTTTTAAGTTTTAGGCTTGCTCCCCTTTGGCATAACATCCATGCAATTTCCAATGCTGGCTTTAGACGATTTTAGAATATTACTGAAATGGTGGAGCATTGCTTAAATGGTAATTCTTAATTATTTAATTATTCTTGATTAAAACTTGAATGAGTTAATGATTTTAATATGTTGCGTTATTATGACATTCTAATCTTGGATTGAAGTTAATGTTGCTTTAAATGATGAATCATAATTATTCCTTGTTAATCCATGAAGGAGATAATTGATTTTTGAACATTGCTTTAATTATGAATTAAAGGTTAATTTCTGCTTTAATTGATAAATTGTCACCATTCATTATTCTGGATTAAAATTGAATTGAGTTTCATGATTTAGGATGTTGCTTTATTTATGATAGTATAATTATAGATTAATGTCATTTGTTGCTTAAATGATAAATCATAACTCTTTATTTTATTTATAGTTAATGCATGAGTTAATTGATTTTAGACTATTGCGTTAACCTTAAATTAAATGTTAAGGTAGTTGTAAATGAAAACTTTTAACTAGTCCTTATTCTTGATTAAATATGGATCAATTATTTGGTTAAATGTTATCCCAGTTGAGAACAGACTTGCACAATAAGGTCCTGGAGTGATTAATTTCATAAGGTACCTAGATGACAATTTTTGATCTATAGTTGCACGATGGAATGACCTTAAGACTAGGGTAGATGGTAGTCCTTGTTCAAACTCATGTTGTACAGGGTCGTAAACTTATGTGTGCTTAGTCTGCTAGTGTCGGGCAGGATGTAGACACCTCCATGTTCCTCAGAACAGTCGCCAGCCCTGAGACCTTAAATGGTTAAAATCGATTTGAACCTGGGCTTGAGCGTTGCTTATGTGTCTTTGAGGTCCTAACCTTTGCAAGGTAGGACGGGTGGGTAGTCAGTCTTACTTATTGTCGCTTGATCGTCGTTAAATGCATGTTTTTACTGTGGTATGTCATATGTCGTCTTATTTTGTTCGTCTTGCTTGCGTCTTGTTCGTCGTCGGGTTACTAGTTTCTGCCTGAGTAGTCGACCAGGAGCCTATCTGACCTTCTCTCTCTCGGGAGCAGAAGACTAAGATTAAATGCCCTGCTTTCCTGTGTAGAAATAGTAAAATCTACTATTATGGATTCTTCCTTATGTCTATGGTCGTTTAATGCTTGCAGTTACTTGTTGTGCACCTTATGTCTTCTGCCTTATGTTGTGCTTCAGTTTTCTACTAACTCAACCCATCCAGGCTGAGTGTTGAAAACTAGGCTCTGATGCTACTTTGTAATGCACCCAACCACCCAGGTTGGGTCATGCCATTGAAAACTCTCTCTTTTTATAGCTCTAATACCACTTTGTAATGTACCTCGACACCCAAGCTAGGTCACGCCACAAAAATCTCTCCCTTTTTACAACTTTGATACCATAATGTAACGTTCCCAACCCAACTGAGGAACATTACGGTGCAGAATACATGTAAAAAGAAAAACTTCTTCTAACTAAAGTAGTTCTTTTACTATTGGTCAATTTCCTATAGCTTACAACTACATATTTAAAACATATTTAGCTATTGTCTATAACCATAAAATAGATGAATCTAAAGTATGCTAATAATTAACATGAAATGCAGTTAAACTACTCATTAAAACATCATATAAGTCATTCTCATTTATGCAGAGTTCATGCACAACAATAACACATGTAAATAGCTCAATACAAGATAACAAACTTATCTTTAAACAAGAATTGTGCAACGAATTGCTTGGGACGAATGTTCCACCCAACCATAGACTGAATGTTCCAAATCTCAACAACCAGTCACACTTGAGCCGAGGCTAGTAATCCACAAAAGAGGGTGATCTCTCTAGTTACACTCCATCTTCCTCTAGAATTAACCCTCCATGACTGCACCAAATCCAAGTTGTCTTTCTTTCTCTTTCCTTCCTTCCCATGCACAAAAATTGACTCACTAAAAAATTGTTGTCCTAACCCATACAAATTTCCTCTATTGTGGATTGTCTTTCTTGAATCACACTCTTTTCCAAGCTGATTGTAATCAACCCCCATGTTCCCAATAACTCTGGGATGTGACCACTCACACCCACCCTCTTACATGTATTCAATGATTGGCTTTGGGAACACTCAATCAGAAATGGGAGGGTTCATATTGAAATAGTAAATTTAGGAAAATGGGTTGAATTAATATACATGGGTAATCCCCCCTCCCCCTTGGACCCTCTCTTGGTCATTATCCTAGACACTCCCCTCTCTTGTGGATTAATTTAGCCCTCATCTCTTGTCCATTTCCCCTTAGCAGTTAGTATCACATTTTTAGTATTAAAACATTGAAATACAATTTGCATACGTCATTTGGATGTAGCCACATATTATATCCATATAAGCATTAATTAAACAAGTGATTATAATGGGGATGCTACAGGCTCCATCACACACACACACTACAGTCAATATGAGGGAGATGTTTAGGTAATGTAAAATATAATAATAAAATTATGTGGCCTCCATTATATATATATATATATAATGAATAACAACCATCCTATATTTATTTTCTTCAAGAGAAATTAAATCTCTCAAGATGTAAAACATTTTTAGAGTCCACAGCTTGAGGATAGGTTAAAGGTTTCCACTGCTATAGATTTGATCGCTTAGTAAAAATGAAACTTTTGTATGTTAAAATTTTGTTTTTGAATTTATAAAATGTTAAGATGTATTTAACTTTATTTATTTTACTATGTTGTAAATCCATTCATTTCAACTCCTTATTTATTAAGCCACAACAAGTATAGAAAAGAAATCAAAGAATTAACTTATTCTTATGTATTTAAAACTTTTTCAATTTAGTTTATTAGCATTACATATTAGATATTGACCCAAAGCATTTCATTGGGATGAAAATGTACTTCCGTACTCTCATGCAATTATATTGTTTTTTTTTTAAATATTATACTTTTTTTCATTTTTACTAAACCAAACTCTATTTTTCTATCATTTTGGTTTATTGTCATTACATTACACATCTCATTTTCAATGTATTGTATAATGCACCTATTAATAATTTCTAAATTGTTATATTTAACTTGAGTTAAGTTTTTTTTTATCATAACATTATATTACACATTAAAATGTACACGGCTTGGTTTTCTCCATGCAATAATAATTTCTAACTTATATTTTTTTCAGGATTTTTTTTTTTTTTATTACAAATTATAGAATGAAAATTACACTATTTTGGTCCTCAAAGAACAATATAGAGAAAAGAGTACATGTACATATTACACCTACAAGAGTACAGGCGCATACTACATTTACAAGATTAAAATTACATAATTAATGTACATCCCATTTCTTGTGCTTTAAAAAATAATCCTCAATCTTTCATTTCTTACCCTTCTTCTTTTTAACCTCTTGGCATCCAAGTCATAGTAAATAATTGTGACTTAAAGACATGAGATCAAGATACTTAAAAGGAACCAGTTCTTTTTTTGAATAAGAGGTATCAATTTCACAATGCATTTTCATTCCACCTAGAGGGACTTCAACTACCAAGACCTCCCTTGATGAGGAAATCCTTGTATTCACTTCTTCCACTCTATCCCACCAAAAAGGATTGGATTCCCCAATCGATAGGTTTGGTAGCTAATTTATCTCATTTTTTTCAACGTCTGCATCCAATTGTTCATTTACCCCATTATGATGATCAATGCCAATATCCAAACTCAATTCCTCAAGAAAATCCCATCTCATGGATTTTGATTTGGTCCGTTTTTATAGGAGGATGATCTCAAGCATAGGACAAGTAGTTTGTAAATTTCATGGAAGAATCCTACACCTAATTTCTAACTTATTATTTTTAACTTGACTTCATTTTTTATGATAATTTCTAAATGATTATATTTAACCATACTAAGAGGAAGTTGAAAATACTATAAAGATTTTATAATCATAATTTGGTTGATCAAAATGATTTCTCCATCATTGTGAGCTTAAATAATAATATGGGCATATACTCATTATATTCGTAGTAAAATTGGTAGTTGGACTAACCCAAAAACACCTTAGGATAAGAAAATATGTAAAATTTGTCATACAAAGGGGGTTGAAGATAAACACATTTATTTTAACTTGCCTTATCCTTATTAATATAAGAAATAAGTTTATCTAACTCCATAACTTAATAATTTTCACTTTTTTATTTATAAAAGCCATAATGACCTTCATAATTCCATTTCCAACATATTCAAATATAAAAATGTCATTTTAAAGAATATTTAGTTTGTTCACATTTATGTGTCTAATAAATTTTATTGAAACAAATCATGATGAAGCTAACCTGAATTAATCTTATGTAATAAACCCTAAATCAAATCATAATGGATTTAACATCAAATAAAAACAAATCATGACAAATTTAACATGAAAGCATTAGCATTCTAACATATACCTTAAATTATATATAATTAAATCATAAAAGCTTAGTTTATTATAAATGAATAATAATAATCTACTTTAAGGTCACTATCTGGATAGAGGTTAAATTGTTTGTGGGACAAGGGACTCCCTCTATGCTCAAATACTTAGTGCAAGGAAGGAATATAAATTATAAGGGTAAGGAACACAAATCTCCAACCTTAAAAAAGAAAAGGTCAAAGCATTGTGTTGAAAGGTGAACAAAGTGGTGAGAATGATAGTGGGAGAACACCTTTTCTTGGAATATATTGTGGAGTTTTAAGGGTTGGCACTGATCGAGTGATTCCATGGATGATAGTTGGAAGAAGAAACATTGATAGATTTGAATGCAAATATATTAATTTCATGTAGTGGGATACTTGCTCCGTCACCATGTGATGTGTTGAGGGTGGTTGGGTTTTATCCTAAATTATGAGGAGGATGTAATGGAACTACTACAACAATGGTGGTATTGGGGCTTTTTGATGCAGTCACACTCCTCGGAGAACATCTTCTTCCTCAGGACCTTCTTTCGTTCACGGCCCGAAGAACTCCAAGGTTCTTCTATTTCCCTATCGAAAAATATAAACCCACAGATTCTCTTCTCTTGCGCGATCCCCCTTCCTTGACTTATCGGAGGATCAGAACTCGTCGCTTCGCAAGTTCTCTGTTGATCACTGGAATCTCAAATCCCCGAGACCCGATGGATTTAGTCTACACTGACTTTCTCTCACCTTATCGGGACTTCTGTCCTTATCACGGTTTTGCAACTCGCGATATCAAACCCTTCACTTTACTGACTCCTGACTCATGATATGCCGAAACTCCGACACACGCATGAGCTGTCTCTTCAACTCCCGTCACTTCAATCGGGATATCGGACTTCGTGGAGTCGCGAATCCGGATGTTGATGGATCGACACTTCTCGCCATGAAACCCCGATGACTTATGCCACCTATCCTCCACTACCTTCTGCTGTGGCCGCACAACTCTCTATCGGAAATTTGCGGATCGCGATTCCAAGCAGCGAAGTTTTTTTGTTTTCGAAAACCCCAATTCTCCGATCCTTACTTCCTGGGATCTCCTGACACGCCTCCCACATAATGGACGGTCCTGATCCTATCGGGATATTGCTGATCCCGATTTCGGATGTTATGATTTCCTTGCTTCCGAAATTCACGAAACGCCGAATTCCGATGCCTCTGTTCGCTAGAGCTTAACCACGGTACATCTCCTACAAATCTAACGGCTGACGGGATTTCCACGTGTTCCCTTCACAATATTTTATTCGTCACTTCCTCCTCCTCGAGAACTTCCATGGTGCAAAACCTTCTGTGCAGTCCTTCAACAGATTTTGAGGGCTCCACTCCTCCTGAGCTTATTCTAGCTTCTCAACCTCTGGAAAATGAGAATTCTTTGCTCGCACTCCTTGCGGAAACTCTGTAAACACTTCTAGTGTTTAGCCTCCTCTTACTTTGCGCACACGTGCAGCAACAGTCTTCCGACGCTCTGCTCAGAATTGCAACTCTGAGACTTAGCTTGGCCTGCGCACTCCTTGCACAACACTATGCCTAACTGCACTTTTGAGGAAAATGAGAACAAAAGCTATCTCAAATTGAACCCTTCTGTCAACGCACTCCTTGTAGACAAATTCAACTGCACTCCTTGTAGGAATCCTCTGGCTCAATTAGAGAAACAATTTGAAGCTCATTCACTCTTCCTCTCTGACTTAAAATTCACCTTGAAATCACGTACATAGCATATAAAAAAAAATGTATGACAGGAAGCAAATATTCATGAGCATAGCATCAATACAAATACACAGAGAACAACACAAGACATGAAATTGAATCAAAGATTTCTTCTATTAATTCAAATGCTTGTACATGGGTGTTCTTCATACAATTCTCTGCTTTCTCTTCTCTCCTGTTATTCAGGCTAATGTTTCAATGATACAATGAGGGTGTCTATATCCGTTTTCCCTCTTGGACTCTAAAGCTATCAAATCTAGAAATTAAATTCCTATCTATCAGCATTTACTAAATTAAATGCCGTCTACCTACTAAAGGACGAGAGCTATCCGCTCAAGGTACAATACAATATATAAGTGCGCCATTTATTAAATGGGTCATTTAAGACTTGTGCAACAATCCCAAGGCATTTTCAAAATTTGTGTTGGCTCGCTTGACGTGTTGGGGATGCTCCTGCATCATACTCCCCGGCTTGAAAATATTCATGGGCTCCTATCCATGAACTCGTGCACGACATGTCCATGCTTCTGTATCACTGCTTCATTCTCCCAGCTGGCATCCTCCACTGGGTGGTTCTTCCACTTGACCAAATACTCAAAGTATTGCTTTCATTTGGTTTTCTTGTTAACTCTCTTGTCCAGTATGCATTCCATTTGTGGATTCTCTGCAACTGGCAATTGTTTCATCCACTGGACCACTGGCTCCTTAGTTCCAGTCTCTATTTCTCCAGCCTTGTATGGGTACAAATCTGCCACATTTAATATCGGAGATATACCGATGCCATCCGACAATTCGATCTCGTAAGCATTCTCTCCAAATTTTCTCAAGACCTTACATGGTCCAATTTTCTTCATTTTCAATTTATTGTATGTCCCCCTTGGGAACCTTTCCTTCCTCAAATGTGCCAGAACTAGATCACCAACTTCAAACTGAAGTTGTCTCCAATGATGATCTTCTCTGCGCTTGTACTCTTGGCTTGATTTCAGCAGTCGCTCCTTCACCTGCCCGTGAAGTTCCTTCATTGCCTCAGCAAATTCTTCTGCACTAGCACTGCTAGTAGCAGTCTGCTCTGAATCCCTTAACTCAGAAACTCCTCTCGGCTATATCCCATATACAACCTGAAATGGACTTTTCCCTGTGCTCCTGTTCACTGAGTCATTGTATGCAAACTCTTCCTGTGGAAATATGTTATCCCAGCTGCTATGGTGCTCTGTCACCAAGCTTCTCAACAAGTCTCCTAGACTCTTGTTCACCACTTCTATTTGTCCATCTATCTGAGGATGATAAGCAGAACTAAACATCAAGTTAGTCCCGAGCTTCTTCCATAACGTCCTCCAAAAATGCCCTATGAATTTTGTGTCTCTATCCAAAACTATGCTTTTCGGCAACCCATGAAGTCGAATGACCTCTTTGAAGAACAAATTTGCGATGTGAGTTGCATCGCTGGTCTTTTGGCATGGGATAAAATGTGCCATCTTAGAAAAATTGTCCACAACCACAAAGATGGAATCAAATCCTCTTTGCGTCCTAGGCAATCCCAATACAAAATCCATGCTTATCGCCTCCCATGGTCTTTCCGGTATGGGCAATGGCTGATAAAATCCTGCATTCTGCTTTCTCCCCTTCGAATGATGGCAAATTCGACATCTGTCAATGAACCTCTTGACATCTGCTCGCATCCCTGGCCAAAATCATGACTCCAGCTTAGCGAACGTTTTGTCATGGCCAAAGTGTCCTGCCAATCCACCACTGTGTTTCTCCTTCAATAAGTTCTCCCTCATGGAGCAAATTGGAATACATAATTGATTTCCTCTGAACAGTAATCCTTCTTGGATCATATAATCTATCCATGGGCTTCTGTCTCTGAGAATTGGATTCTCAGCTACTTCATATCCTTCTACAAAATCTGCATCACCTGCGTACATGTCCCTGATACTTTCAAAAACCAATGTTTTGACTCGGAATTCTTGTAGCAACAAACACTTCCTGCTCAAAGCATCATCCACTTTGTTAGCAGTACCCGAAATGTGTTTAAGTACAAATGTAAAATTCTGCATATACTCTACCCATTTTGCATGTTTCTGATTCAACTTCTCTTGTCGAGTCACAAACTGCAATGCATGATTATCACTGTACAATACAAATTCTTTCGGGATCAGGTAATGCCTCCACTTATTCAATGCCTGAATGATAGCATAAAATTCCTTCTCATACGTGGAGTACTTTAGTTTCGCTTCATCGAGCTTCTCGCTGAAATAAGCAACTGGTCTATCCTCCTGACTCAAGACCGCTCCTATGGCAAACCCACTTGCATCACATTTCACCTGAAATGTCTTCTGGAAATCTGGCAACACCAGAACTGGTTGCTCCGTGATCTTTCGCTTCAACAAATTGAAGCTCTTTTTAGCCTTGGCTGTCCAGTGAAAATATTTATGTTGCTTCTTCACTGTATCCATCATTGCTGCACTAATTCCACTAAAATTCTTGATGAATTTCCAGTAGAAACTAGCCAAACCATGAAAACTTCTCACCTCGAATATATTTCTTGGTGATGGCCAATTCTTGATCACCTCCACTTTATCCGGATCCATCCTCAACTCATTAGCTGAAATAAAAAAACCCAAATAAATGAGCTCTATCTTCATAAATGAGGACTTGTTCATGTTAATCAACAGCTTCTCTTGCTGTAGCTTCTTCATCATAGTGGCCAAATGCTTCAAATGTTATGCCTTTGTCTTACTGAAAATCAGTATGTCATCCAGATATATGACGACAAATTTTCTGATGAATTCCCTCAGGACTTCATTCATCAATCTCATAAAGGTACTTGGTGCATTCGTCAAGCCAAACGACATGAAAATCCATTCATACAAACCTTCATTAGTTTTGAAGGCTGTCTTCCATTCACCACCCTCTCTCATGCGAATCTGGTGATATCTGCTTTTCAAATCTATCTTTGAAAAATACCTTGCCCCACTCAGGCAATCCATCATATCATCCATTCTTGGCAATGGAAACCTGTACCTGATGGTTATCTTATTGATCACTCTCGAGTCGGTACACATTCTCCAACCTCCATCCTTCTTTGGACTGAGTACTGTTGGAACAGCACATGGGCTCAAGCTTTCTCTGACCAATCCTTTGTCCAACAACTCCTGGACCTACCTCTTTACCTCCTCATTTTCTTGCGACGTCAACCTGTACACAGCTTTGTTCGGCAAACTAGCTCCTGGTATGAGATCAATATGATGACTCACACTCCTCATTGGTGGAAACGAATGGGGTAATTCATCCACCATGATGTCAGCGAACTCTTCCAACAGTTCCTGAATCTCATCTGGTAGATCATCCACCTTGGTGCTAGTCAGAACAATCCTTGGTTTTCTGACCACAACGAATTGTGGATCTTCTTTCTTCTTCACCTCCATAAGAAGTTCCTTCCCACTCATGAGAAGTATTGTATTTCTCACCTCCGGCGTCACCTCCTTATCTTTTATCAGAAGAAACCTGTGTGTCCTCCCATCCTTCTCTAAAGTATACGTGTTCATCCTCCCATCATGAACCACATTTTTGTCATATTGCCATGGTCTACCCAAAAATAAATGACATACATCCATAGGAATGACATCACAGAGTACTTTATCATTATATCCTCCTATCTTGAATTCAACTAAACACTGTTTAGTGACACTTACCTGATGTCCCTTCTGTAGCCATGATACTTTGTATGGACTCGGGTGATCAGTTGTCTCCAGCTCCAACTTCTCTACCATCTCGGTTGAGATGAGATTATCTATGCTACCGTTGTCCACGATAACCTTGCATACCCAATCCTTGGTCTTGCAAGTTGTTCTGAAAAGTCTGGTCCTTTGAGCTGGGTCCTCCACCTCCTTCCCGGGTGTTAAGAGAACTTTACGCATCATCAGTGACCTTCCGCCTTCTGTATCTTCGGTCTCAACATCCCATTTTTGCACTTCGGTGATGTGAGCTTCTCCACCATATTTCTTTTTCTCTGGACACTCGAATGACTTGTGCCCATTCTGTCCACACATGAAGCATTTGATTACTCCACCTCTTCCTCTTCCTCTGCCTCTAGTATGAGGAAAAGTGTTTGCGTCAGCATAATCTCCTCTCTGTTCATTATGCTGCCCCCTCTGTTCAACGTATGGTCCTCTCTGTGAGGCTCCACCTCCCTCAACCTTACCCTGAGGTTTCTTCCATTCCTCCTTGGGCTTCCGATATTTGTCCTGGGCAACTGCTTTGCCTTTGGGCTGACTCCTGCCTTGCCCTCGCTGACCTTGCTTATGGCTCAGCTTCTCTTCGACCTTCATAGCCATCTGGTAAGCAGCCTCCACAGTTCGAATGGTCACCATACTCAATTCATCCTGAAGGTCATTCCTCAGACCATTCATATATCTAGCAACCTTCTCATCATCGCTCTCCCGATGACCTGCTCTGATGTTCAGTCGATAGAATTCCTCAATGTATTCTTTCACTGTCATCGGTTTCTGTCTCAAGTTCTGCATCCTCCTGAATAGAGTAATTTGATAATCTCTTGGGATGAACTTTGCCTTCATCTTCGCAATCATTCGATCCCAACTCTTGATCTTTTGCTTGCCTTTGCAGCGTCTGTCAGCTTGTAATTCGTCCCACCATAATGCTGCATGTCCCTTCAAGCGTGTGACAACATGTATGAACTTCTTATCCTCTTCGATATCTTCATAATCGAAGTAGGTGTCAAGAGCTCTAATCCAATCCAGTAGCTCTTCTGCGTCCAGATTTCCCTCATAGACTGGAAGGTCCATCTTTGCCTTCGCACCCATCCATGAAATAGCTTTAATTAGGCGTTCATTCGCTGCATCTTCAGCTACGAATTCTTCTTCTCATTCAGCTTCGACTTCACCTTCGGAATCACTAAGATCCCTTGCACTATCTATGCATCTCTGCGCTGTCTCCATCTCCTCTAGTCTTGCTCGAAGATCACACATTTGTCTCTCCATTTCTGGATTTCCTACCGGCCTGCCTCTTCTTCGCACCTCCCTATCTTCTGGGTCCGGTGACTGTCTCTCTCTTCTGGGCGGCATGGTGAATTCTCTTTCTCTCTGCTATAGAAAACAAAGAGTCTACCCACTCTGATACCACACTTGACGTAGCCGCACTCCTCGGAGCACATCTGCTTCCTCAGGACCTTCTTTCGTTCACGGCCCAAAGAAATCCAAGGTTCTTCTATTTCCCTATCAGAAAATATAAACCCATAGATTCTCTTCTCTTGCGCTATCCCCCTTCCTTGACTTATCGGAGGATTGGAACTTGTCGCTTCGCAAGTTCTCTGTTGATCACTGGAATCTCAAATCCCTGAGACCCGATGGCTTTAGTCCACACTGACTTGCTCTCACCTTATTGTGACTTCTATCCTTATTGCGGTTTTGCCACTTGTGATATCAAACCCTTCACTTTACCAACTATCGTATCGCGATATGCCTACACTCTCACACATGCGTGAGCTGTCTCATCGACTCCCATCACTGCAATCAAGATAGTTGCGTATCCAGATGTCGATGGATTGTCACTTCTCACCGTGAAACCCCAAGGACTTATGCCAGCTGTCCTCCTCTACCTTCTGTTGTGGCCCCACAACTCTCTATCGGAAATTCATGGATCAAAAACTCTGATTATCCGATCCCGACTTCTTGGGATCTCCTCACATGCATCCCACACAATAGATGGTCCTGATCCTATCAGGTATCGCTGATCACGATTCCAGATGTTATGATTTCCTTGCTTCCAAAATTCACGAAACGTCGAATTCTGATGCCTCTGTTTGCTAGAGCTTAACCCCGGTACAGCTCCTACAAATCTAACGGCTGACGGGATTTCCATGCGTTCCCTTCACAAGATATTATCCGTCACTTCCTCCTCCTCGAGAACTTCCTTGGTGCGAAACCTTCTGTGCAGTCCTTCAACAGATTTTGAGGGCTCCACTCCTCTGGAGCTTATTCCAGCTTCTCAACCTCTGGAAAATGAGAATTCTTTGCTCGCACTCCTTGCGGCAACTCTGTAAATGCTTCTAGTGTTTAGCCTCTTCTGACTTTGCGCACGCCTGCAGCAAGAGTCTTCCGACACTCTGCTCAGAATCGCAACTCTGAGGCTTAGCTTGGCCTGTGCACTCCTTGCATGACACTGTGCCTAACTGCACTTTCGAGGAAAATGAGAACAAAAGCTATCTCAAATTGAACCCTTTTGTCAATGCACTCCTTGCAGACAAATTCAACTGCACTCCTTGCAGGAATCCTCTGGCTCAATTAGAGAAACAATTTGAAGCTCATTCACTCTTCCTCTCTGACTTAAAATTCACCTTGAAATCACATACATAGCATATAAAAACAAATGTATGATAGAAAGAAAATATTCATGAGCATAGCATCAGTACAAATACACAAAGAACAACACAAGCCATGAAATTGAATCAAAGCTTTCTTCTATTAATTCAAATGCCTGTACATGGGTGTTCTTCATACAATTCTTTGCTTGCTCTTCTCTCTTGTTGTTCAAGCTAATGTTTCAATGATACAATGAGGGTGTCTATATCCGTTTTCCCTCTTGGACTCTAAAGCTATCAAATCTAGAAATTAAATTCCTATCTATCATCATTTACTAAATTAAATGTCGTCTACCTACTAAAGGACGAGAGCTATCCACTCAAGGTCCAATACAATATACAAGTGCGCCATTTCTTAAATGGGTCATTTAAGACTTGCACAACAATCCCAAGGCATTTTCAAAATTTGTGTTGGCTCGCTTGACGTGTTGGCGATGCTCCTGCATCACTTTTCAATTCTATCCTTGGTGAAGTAGCATCCATGCTTTGACCCTTGAGAAGAACCTATAACAAAGGTCCTAGTGTGGGTCAAGTTTGTGAGGCTCATGTTGGAATGTTGGATGATATTTTTCTGAGCGACCTAGGTTATTTTTTTGGGAAGATTTTGGATGTAGATTTGACATACAAATTGAGTCCCATGAGGATTGTGGCCACATTGTGGAAAACATTATAGTTGAAGTGGATATGAGGGGAGGCCTCTTGGACAATATTAAAAAAACCACGGGGAAATATACTTATTGAAAATTTTTGGAATACATGTGAATTTCATTTAGATGTGTATGGTGTCATACTTATGAGCATGTGGTTGTTGAGTGTAGATTTTCCTTTACCAAAAAAATTTGGAAGAAGAAGGCTAGTCCTTAGAAATTTGGCAAGCAAAATTCTTTAGATCATAGGGTAGAAATGTTGAGCACAGACTTATGCTAAGAGGGGGGGAGGGGGCATGAATCAATACCAGATAATTTTTTATTTTTTCAAACATTCATCAACCGTAAGAAAACAATCACATATTAACTGCAAAACATAGAACACAAGATTTATGTGGAAACCCTTTCAATAGAAAACCACAAAACTTGTCTTTATAATTCTTTGGAGGAACCAACCTATTGTTACAAATATTTGTAGGCACCAACCTACTATTACAAATATTTGTAGCCACCAACCTACTGGAGACACCAATCCCCATTAGTACAAATCTTGGTAGGAACCAACCTAGTCTTACAAATATCTTCGTAGACACCAATCCCCAGTGCTAAGCACCAACTTAGAAAGACACACCAATGTATTACATATCTTCGTAGACACTAAATATTTTAACTTTATACAATTAATTAATACAAACATATTCTTAATAAAACATAAAAGATACAATGGAACACATACACATTACACAAATATTTTTACCCTAGAAACCCAAACCGAGAAAACCAACAACCTGTTTAGAGGCACACCTCTAATATTATATTCATCATATTCAATGTTTACAATACAATATACATATAAGATCCTACGACATCCAAATTCCTAATCCATTGACCTAGATTAGTCAACAATTCTAATTCCTTAACTGGAATTAGAAAACCATCGGCAAAAACCATGTGCCGAAAAACCACCAAAAATGGATGCAAAAAACCACAAAAAATAGACCATTATTTTTTCTTAGGGGATCCCACCCCTGAACCCCCAAAAACATTTTGGTTGGGGGTGATAAGCACCCCTAGACACCCTTTTCTCCCATATCAGTGTACAATACTTGGTATCAATTTTTCAAAGAATATAAAATATAGCCAACAGACACCAACATATTGGAGACATCAATTCCCACCACTAAGAACCAACTTAGAAAGAGACACTAATATCTGAGTTGTACCAACCTTCACCGATTCTACTTTCTATTTATTACTTCGCCATGTATGCTCACTGGTTCTGCCTTTACCATGCCTACTCACTACTTTTTCATTCACTAGGTCTTCTCACTACTTTTTCCTTTACTAGGTCTGGCCAAAATTTGAATTTCCAAATGGTAACTTTCCCAAGGTTTGTTGTTTTGGGCCTCTTCGCAAGAACAAACTTGTACAACATGTCACATATCCAATTTTGAAAATATGATTATGAAAATTTTACCATAGCTAATTGTGTATGTCTCCTCTATCTTCACAAAATCTCAAGGTTTGAAACACCCCAGAAAATAACTTATAGCAAAAGTGCCAAGCTGACTTGTTTCAAATTGATTTTAGGAGCATTCAAGAACCCTAACTTCCACATAGAATATATCTGAAATTGCAGTGAAAAAATATCAGATATTTTTTACACATGTACATGAAGATCTCTCTTTTGGATCTGCAAAATCATAGGGTATGAAACATCCTAGAAAATAACTTTTAACAAAAGTGTCAAGATGACCTGTTTGAAATTGATTTAAGGAGCATTCAGGAAACTTAACTTCCATAGGTCATATATACAAAATTATCATGAACCAACATCTAATTGTTTTACCACATGTACACCAATATCTATCCTCTGCCTCTACAAAATATTAGGGTCTGAAACATCACAAAAAATAAGTTATAGTGAAAGTGTCATGCTTCCTTGTTTGAAGCCAATTTAATGAGCATTCAGGAACCCTGAATTCCATAGGGAATATCTCCAAAAGTATAGAGAAAAAACATATTATGTTTTTACCACATGTACTCCAAGATCTCTCATCTTTCTCTGCAAAATATCAAGGTTTGAAACATCAGAGGAAATAAGTTATAGCGAAAGTGTCAAGTTGACCTATTTGAAACTGATTTCAGGAACATTCAAAAACCCTAACTTCCATAGGGAATACATCCAAAATTATAGAGAGCCAACATATGATATTTTTACCACATTTACACCGTGATCTCTCCTCCATATCTACAAAATATTGGGGTCTAAAAATTCCTAGAAAAAACATTATCGTGAAAATGCCAAAATGAACTGAAACTAATTTCACAATTCACTCTTTGCTAATCCATTTTTCACACACTCACTTTCTCTCAAGAATTTCTCTTTTTTATACTTTTTCATAACCCTTGATTAAGAGACATGTGCCTTAATTATATAATTCATTCCCAATACCATGGGAAAATACCCAAACACATGGATTTGAAACCACCATTTCACTTTTTACTTTTTCACATCCACCTATTTTTTAATATACTTATATATAAATCCATCTTGGAAAATTTATGTGTATTGTAATGTCATAATATGACATTAATGAGATCATTAATATTTTTACATCAATGACAATAATTCCAACAATATCCCCACTTTTCATTGATGGAAATCCTGCAATGAAGCACATACTCTACCAGGAAGAAAATGAAATCTCCCCTTGTTTGCAACTATCCCCCCTTAACATCAATAGAAAAAGGGATTCTCCACCTGAGCTTGTGATTCTCCTTTATGTGTGAGATATTCAAATGTCTCTTTGGAAAGGAGTTTTGTGAAAATATCCACAATTTTTGTGTGAGATATTTAAATGTGTTTTTGGAAAGGGGTTTTGTGAAAATATCCACAATTTGTTCTTTGGTGACAATATATTCCAACTTGACATTATGTTTTTCTACTTTTTCTCTTAGGAAGTGATACTTGATTGGAATATTCTTTGTTTTGGTGTGCATAACATGGTTCTTTGAAATATTTATCGCACTTGTTTTGTCATAAACTATTGAGATTGGGTGATCATATTCTACCTTAATATCTTTCAAAGTTTGCTTCATCCAAAACAATTTTCTGCAACATGTTGTTGTTGCTATATACTCGGCCTATGCTATGGATAGACAAATTAAAGATAGTTTATTGCTCAACAAGGATACTATATTGTTTCCTAGAAAGAATGCTCCTCCACTTGTACTTTTCATATCATCAACACTTCTTGCTCAATCCACATCTATATATGATGTTAGAGTAAAATCTTCACCTCTTGAGTACCACAAGCTGAAATCCAAGGTGCCCTTTAGATATATGAATATTATTTTCACTACTTGCACATGAGCTTCTTTTGGTGCAGCTTCAAATCATGTAACCAATCCTACTGATTGCATAATCTCCAACCTTGATTCTGTTAGATATAGTAGGATACCAATCATTGACCTAGACAATGTTTGATTTTCTTCTTGAGATTCATCCTCTATGCTCAATTTACAACCTATGACTATGGGTGTGTTGGCGGGTGCACAATCTTCCATTCTAAACTTCTTCAACATCTCCTTGACATACTTGGTTTGTGAAATGAATATGCTTTTTTCTAATTGAGAAATCTATAAACCAAGAAAGAATGACAATTCACCAAGCATAGACATCTGAAATTACTTTTGTATTTCTATTGCAAACTTTTGGCACATTTTGTTCATATTGCCTCCAAAAATGATGTTGTCTACATAAACCACAATAATCAACTGATTTTATTACACTATCTTTATGTAGAGATTAATATCAACAATTCCTCTTTTGAATCCTTGTTTTTGTAGATATTTTTCAATTATTGAATACTAGGATCTGGGATCTTGTTTGATCCCATAGGGTGCTTTCTTTAATCTGCATACATGATCCTTATTTTCTGATAATAAGAATCATTATAACTATTCAATGTATACTTCTTCTTCTAAATTTTCATTGACAAAGGTAGATTTGACATCCATTTGATAGACTTTGAAGTTCTTGAAACATGCAAATGCCAAAAACATTCTAATAACTTATATTCTTGCAACTAGGGAAAAGGTTTCTTTGAAATGAATACCTTCAACTTTAGCATATCCTTTACAAACCAATCTTTCTTTACTTCTTATTATTTGTCCGTATTCATTCAACTTGTTCTTAAAAACCCTCTTGGTTCCAATCACATTTTTATCTTTTGGTCTTGGAACATGTTCCCATGTCCCATTGTTCTCAACTTGATTAAGATCTTATTCCATGGCATCAATCCAATGCTTATCTATGCTAGCTTCTGTAAATTTCTTAGGCTCTATTTTAGATAGCAAAGAAAAGTTTGCATGTTCTGGTGCACTTGCTAGTATTCTTCTAGTCTAAGATCCCATATCTTTATTACCAAGAATTATTTTTTCTGAATGATTCTTTTAGACAAATATAAATGGTGTCTTTGTATATTGACGTTCTGATTAGCAATCTTTGGCACATATCTCACTTCTTGTTTGGTGTTGATTTTTACTGGATTATGAAATTTTATATGGCCCATTCTTCTATCCCATAAATTTTATTAGTAGAAGTCTCACCTAGACTTCTATAGGTTGGAGCCTAATACCCATGAGAAAACTTGTAGGTTTATAAAGATAAGAGTTTAGTTCAATGTGTAGCAAATGGGTGACTAACGTAGTTTAAAATATCAACACAAAAACTTCCACAAAATATACACTAGCAAGAAAGGCTTGAATAGTCTCAGACCAACTTTTAGAATATCAAATGGAAATATAGAAGACTTAGCAGAAAATGTGAAATGCATGCATCAGGTTACATCAAGAAATTCTGAACACATACAGTATAAATCTCATCAAGTAGGAACCTCCTAATAAATAAGAGAGTACTTTGATAACACTTGCACCAATAACAAACAATAAATCATTCATTGCATTAAGGAACAAGTACTAAGATGAATCCTTCACCAATAACTAGCATCAAAGTAAGATTGAAACACATATATGAAAGTAAGAGAAGCAACTAATCATTCAATTATTCAATATTCTTAAGTTTGATTGCATATAGTTTTGAAAACTCCATTACAATTGAGAGTAAAGATATGAGTCTCAATCTATCACCATTTGAACCCTCTAATGGAGTTACATTATACTTTAAATAGAAAATTGCATTCAAAATATTCCTATAACTCGCCACCTAGATCCTACATAGGATCCTATGCCTTAGAGATGCTTGGAATAAATAAATCAACATAAAATCTAACAAAAGCTATTTTCTAGAGAGCTAATGGTAGCATTGAATAAAACTGCAACTAACTTGTGGCATGTAGATTAAATGAAGCTAAATCTTAGGACCAATTGTCCCTTGATGCCTAACATGTGCTTGAGGAGTAACTCAAAACTTGTTTGACAAATGGAAGCCCTCCTACATATTGAAATCCAAGTAACTGTCAGGTTTGCAGTGCATAGGCTACAAATTGTTTTGGTTTAGCAGTTCACACTGCCTTCAACAACATGCGCTATGAAATTTCATGTAGGTGTCACTTTTTCTCTCAAAACCTGTCATTTTATGTCAAAACTAAGAAAAAATCCTTCAAACCTTTTTAAATTATTGCTATAACCTCGAAACAAAAAAAATGATTTGAAAAAATATCATATGAGCATAATAATTGTAGCAAAATGTAAAAATCCTCCTTAAGGTTGTAAGCATGCACATATAAAATCCATATCAAAACTAATAATTTTGATGCAGAGATGATGCTTCATCTTCTTCTCCTAGTGGCCACTCATGCCAACATGTCTAGGTTCTATTTTGTAACATGTTCCTTCAACTGGTGCAATTCCTCCTTCAACTTCCTTTTTTCATCTCGATGAGCTCTATTCTTCATGTACACATTCTTCATTTTCCTACACAGGGATATCGATATTTTAACCCAGTGCTTTTCCTTTTTAATAATTTATTCACCCATCTCTATAGACTTGTTTAGTTGAATATTTAACATGTAGACTTTCCTTTTACAACTGCTCATTCTCAGCCCTTGCCTCTTTCATATGCTTTCTTAGCCTTTTAAAAGTGGGATCCCTATCCTCAAAATGAGACTTGATCTCAATGATTTCTATTGGCTTTTTAAGAGGCTTGGTTTTGACCATTTGTTGAGTTGGTGCTCTAGATGCACCCTCCTCCATAGAGATGTGTTTCTTTGATGTTGATCTTGTGAATGGTCTTCTAGGATTAACAACTTCTGCAACAATACGTGGAGAAAATACAATTTTATTTCCCTTTAAACTCCTTGATTTACTAGAGGATGTCTCCATAGGTGAAGACTTTGCCACAAGAGAAGTGTTTTCCTCAAGAGGATGTGAAGGAACTTCACTTATCTTATCAGTGTATTGAGAGGACTTATCCTTTTTAGTCATCTTCCTCTTTTTAGTGGACTATGAAGGCACAATATTTTCAACAAAAATATTGTTTGTCTCTTTGATTGTGATGTATGAAAAACATCTGGATGAACGTTTGATGCAACTAGAGAAGAATACCAATCAATATTGGTCTTCAACTCTTCCAACACTAGCATTTTGATCAGACCAGAATGGAATACATTGGTATCCAATTAATTATACTTGGACTGAAGTCTATCTGACATCTTCCTAAGGCTTATGAATAGATAGACGGGTAGATTCAAGGGTCATTTTCCAACAAAGTGCATTAATATTCTAATATGATATTGATATACCATATTAAACCTACCTTCACAAGTAAAATACATCTAAATGACTCTGATCATTTTATCAAAACACTCCAACATATGATTTATTGGCACTCCCTTGGATAAGTTATCTTCTTGATATCCATGTTTTAATAATTCCTTAGAAAATGCAGAATTCAAGGTCATAGCCTAAAACCACCTTTCTCCATGAAATGGTATCTTTGTGGCTGTGGAAATAGACTGTTCTGAAACCTCAAACTCCTGTGTACCAACTTTAGTATTTTTCCCATTGAAATTCAGTGCAAATTGCTTCGCAACCTCATGATGTCCTCTCTGCATCTTATCACAAAAAAGCAGGCAGCACACAAATGAAGTTTACAACAAATAAATTTTAGAGCAGGGTTTTAGTCAAAAGGGTTTGCAAATTCACAAGTTTGGAAAGGACTATGATTTTGAATGAGATGATATTTCAGACCCGGGTGAAAACACAATCAGTGAGGTTTTTATCAAATGAGAAAATAGAGGGTTCGTAGTGCATTCAATTCATAGTGCATACAACGAGTATAATTTGTAGCTCTAATAGGAATTTGTAGCATATAGAGATATGGCTGTGAGAAAAGGATAAAATTGATATTTTTGACATGAAAACAAGAATATTGGGTCTGCATGAAATTTAATATACAAGGTTTGTGGAATCTAACCAAGTAAAAGGAGTTTGCAACATGAATGATATGAAACAATTTGCAGTGAACAAAAAATATGCAACAATTAGGGTTTGATGGTAATCAATATTCAAGTAGTGGAAATTAGACATCCATCAGAGTACCTGTATATAGGGCTTTCTCATTGTTTGCATAAAACCCAAACCAATCAGTATTTAATGCTATTAATCCACCATCAATCTGCTACAAACAATTGGCAACACCAGGACTCTGCATCAACAATCAGTCTACAACACAATTATAGTTCGTAGCGAGCTGGAACAATCTGTAGCGCTTTCTTGGAAAAAGTAAATGAAGATAGAAAATGATAAACACTCCTTTTTAAAATGATCCTTTAGAGCTTCTTGATGATGTGAAGGCGCTGAAAAAAATAAAACCAACTTCCATGTTTCCAAAACATGATGATATGTGATTTAGTGCAAGATGTACTTTCTTGATTTGCTACGAACTGTTAGGGGAGTTTGCAACATATGATTTTAAACATGACAATAAATCCCAAACAATTATAAGTGACATGAAAATCCTTTGTACACTCTTTTGGGATATAACACTTGATGATGATGACCTTTAAGGAAAAGAGATATAACCAATACTTTCCCTTTTTGCTAATGATGACAACTACCATCATGACACCAAGATATTCCTAAATGGATTCTAATCAGCTTTCATGACTTGGAGACAATCAAAATATGCTTTATTTACATAAGACATGACTCAAAAACCTTTAATAACCTCAATTTATGAATCAAACCTATAAGCTTAAATGTATGACTCATACAAGAAGGACTGACCATATGACTGACAAAAACCAATGGTCTCCTTCAGTGACTAGTCTAACAAATTTTAAAAAATTGAAAGATTTTGACCCCTATACATCCTTTGTGCTAACTATAACCATCTCTCATCTATTTTTCTCATACAATATTTTTCTCCCTTAATATCATTGAGGATATATACACTATTTGAGGTTCTAAATGCATTTTCCACTAATCTTCCCAATCCTTTCTTCCTTGCCTCACAACCTTCAGAATAAAATGTGAGAGTGTGTCCTCGATCATGCATTTGATTGATACTGAGAATATTATGTTCCAAACCTTCAACATACAAGACATTCTCTATTTTAGTCTTTCCATTATCAAGAATAAAAGTACCTTTTCCAACTATCCTTGCAATAACATTATCTCCAAATGTTACACTTCCTTCATTTACTTCCTTCAAAGTGAAAAACTTGTTCTTGTCCCCTGTCATGTGGCTTGAGAATCCATTGTCAATGCACAATATATTTCCTTTTTTGAGCATGAAGGGAAGTTTCCACAAGCATAGATTCCTCCTTCCTTTGATTTTCTTTCTCCTTCTTCCTTTTCTAAACTCCCATCAATTATTTTATTTTTTGGAAAGGGTATCTTCTTCCCTATTTTGTCTAGAAGTGTAAGGTACCATATCTATTATAATAGCCGGAAAAAAAAACATTTCAAAGAATAACAATGGAACAACACAATAGATGAAACCACAACACCAGAATAATACCTTTATTGATAGGCAACAATGTTCACTTGCCTCTTCGAGGGGGAAATCTCCAACGAAATAGAGCTCTATTACAATAATAATAAAGACAAAAACTTCACATGCCCTCAACTCCTATTTATACTAAATATATCTACCCAAAAGAACATTTTAAAGGCACATCTTCTATAAGCGGAAGCTTCTATTGGGTCTTCTTACATTTGACTTATTCTTTCCTTATTACTAGGCCTTATTAATATTGGCTTTTATTATATGGAAAATATATTATTCTACCTACTTGAGGGGTTAGGGAGGTTAGGTCTCTAACATGCCCCCCCCCTTAAAAACAACCTTGTACTCAAGGATTGAGATGAAAAAATTGTTGTAGAATGGTAGTTGGCTCCCCGGTGGCATTTCCTGGATTTGTATCTTTCCACTGGCTAACACTTCCTTGATGGTGTGATGTCGACGATGACACTCACGTTGGTCCAAAATGGCTTGTGGATGCAACCAAATGTATCCTTCTTAATCCAACTTGGGAAGGAAGGTTTCATTTTGGCACTTAGTTACGATCACCTTCTTTACGAAGGAGACATGAAAAATAAGATGGAGCTGAGAATGAATAGGAAAAGCTAATGGATAGGCCAACTATCCCACGTCCTTAAGAATTATATAAGGAGCATAAAGTTTGGGTGCCAGTTTCTGACAATGGTTGGCCATGAGTGAAATTTGGTTATAAGTTTGGAGTCAAAGAAACACCTGGTCTCCTACAACAAATTGATGTTCAGATAAACCTTAATCTACTTGTTGCTTCATGTGATTTTGAGGCATGAGCAAATTATATTTGAGGGTATGGAAAATAACCTCTCAAACTATAAGAGTTTGGTCAACCGCCTGGACCTCTGAGACACCTGGAATGTATGAGAGAACTGGAGGTGGCTTTTGTCCATATACTACTTCAAAAGGAATCATGCAAGTAGTTATATGGTAAGAAGTGTTGTACCACCATTCAGCTAGTGGTAACAATTGAGCCCACTTATTTTTCCTTTCATATGAAAAACACCTCAAATATGTTTCCAAACACTTGCTGACAACTTCAATTTGACCATCATTCTAGGGATGATAGGTTGTGCTGAGATACAATTGGGTGACCTATAGCCTGAACAATTCTGCCAAAAATTGCTGGTGAAAGTGGGATCTTAATCATAAACAATAGAATGAGGCATGCCATGAAGCTGAAGACATAATCCATGAAAAGTTGAGCCACAATGGAGGTGGTAAATGGGTGTTGAAGGGAAAATAAATGAACATACTTGGAAAGACGATCAACTACCACCATGATGACTGATTTATTTCCCGATTTAGGTAAGCCAACGATAAAATCCATAGAGATATGCCTCCAAATAGTGGGTGGAAGCAGAAGCAGTTGTAGCGTTCCAGGAGCTTTGACTATTTCTCCCTTGTTGCATTGACAAACATCACATTCCATCAAAAAATTACAAACATCTGACTTCATACCATCCAAAAAAAAAAACGTTTGACCTGGTCATAGGTTTTGGTGAATCCTAAGTGCCCAGCTGTGGGTGTAGCATGAAGCTCATAAATTACCGTGGATTTAAGTTGTGACTGTTTACTTAAATAAAAATGGCCTTTATAGAGAATCTCATCATTGTCCCAAGAGTACCCTGGGGAAACTGGAGAATTGGCTTGCAATTGTTGGATCAAATGCGAAATTTTGGGATCTTGTAGCCATTCTTTGTGAAAAACTTGGAGCCAATCTTGTAAAATAAATGAGAGGGAAAAAAGGGACCCTTCATCTTCATATTTTATTGAAAGTGTGTCAACAACCACATTTTCTTTGCCTTTCTTGTAAATGATGTCATAATCATATCCAAAGAGCTTAGTCACCCATTTTTGTTGCTCCAGGGATGAAGGGCATTGCTATATAAAATAATTTAGGCTTTGATGATCTGTCTTAATTTGGAAGCATTTCTCCAATAGAGAAGGGCACTAGATATCCACTGCATGCAGAATATCCAAAATTTCCATTTCATAAATCGTTTGGCCCAAATGTCACTCTGAAAGTTGTTTGCTGGTACAGGAAAAAGGCCAACCATCTTTCATAAGGACTGTTCCAATTCCTCTCTTGGAAGCATCACATTCTAGGACAAAGGACTTTGTGAAATCAGGAAGGGCCAGGGCATGAGTGGTACACATAACTGCCTTCAAGGCTTGAAATGTCTGATCATTTGCGGGAATCCAAGTGAAAGAATTATTTTTAAGGAGAGTAGTGAGAGGTGCCGAAATATTCCCATAATTCTTAACAAAATTGCGATAATATCTTGTTAAAATCAAAAGACAATGCAATATTTTGAGAGTCTTGGGGTGATGCCAATGCTACATAGCTTCAATATTCTTAGGATCCACCCTGACACCTACCTTGCCAAAAATATGACCTAAGTACTTACTTCTGAGACTCCAAAAGAACATTTAGATTGTTTGAGGAAAATTTGGTGCTGAGAGAGTAGATGAATAACTCGATCCACATGAGAAACATGGGTTTTCCAAGTTTTCCTATAGATGAGAATATCATCAAAGAAAACTAAGACAAAATGACAGAGAAAAGGATGGAAGAAATGATTCATGAGGATTTGGAAAGTGGATAGATCATTACACAAGCCAAAGGGCATGACCAAAAACTCATAGTGTCCCTCATGAGTTTGAAATGCAGTCTTAGGAATGTTTTCCTCTTTCATACGTATTTGGTGGTAGACAAAATGAAGATCAAGTTTTGTAAAGAATTGTGCACCACTTAATTCATCCAAGAGATCATCAATAACATGAATGGGAAATTTGTCTTTGATGGGGAGTTTTTTAGGGCGCAAAAGTCCGGACACATGTGCAAAGAGACTTATTTATTAAGTACCATGACCACATGAGAAGAATCGGGGATAGTACTAGGATGGATAATGCTTGCGGTGAGAAATTCTTGAACATTTTTTTCAATTTCATTTTTTTGGGCAAAGGGACGACGATAGGGATGAAAATTGGGAGGAAGGATGTTGGGGATGAGGGGAATGGAATGATTATGAGAACCATTGGAAGGAGGAAGTCCCTAGGAAGTGGAAAAAATAGCTTGATGTTTGGAGAGGATATATTGGAAGTCCAATGACACATAGGGTGTCTTAGTGGCGTGAATGGAATGGAGTTGTGCAATAATGTCAGAATGACCTTTTTTGGGGAGATTTTCCATGTGATGGGAACTGATGATCTTAGGGGAACCTATCATGATTCCTTGGAACTTATATTGTTGGCCCTCCTAGTTGAATTGCATTGTTTATTCCATAAAATCCATGAGAATGGGACCCATATTCCTTATCCATTCGACACCCAACACAATGTCACAACCACCCATGTCGATAGAAAACATATGAGATTTCATGTGGTACTGACCAATTTGGAGATGCACATTTTCACAATGCCCCACACATTTCATGGACCTTCCATTGGCAATCATGATTTGAAAGTTATTGACTGCTCATATATAGAAATTAGTTTCTTTGGAAATGCATTGATGAATAAAATTATGGGTTCTTCCACTGTCAACAAGGATGATGACCTTTCGATGCTTAATGTAACCAATTAGCTTGAGGGTTTGGAGAGCAGAGAAGCCAGTGAGATAATTCAAGGAAACAACCGATTCAACTTCAAGAGGGTTGGAAGGTGGAGTCATGTCAGTGATTTTAGGTCACTCAACCACAATGGGAGCCTCGACATCTTCTTCATAAATATCCTCAGAGATGGCCATAAAAATATTTTGTTCCTTACACTTATGCCTGAGAAAATATTTTTCATCACAATTTTAACTAAGGCCCTTGAGTTGGCGTTCAACCATTTATGCCCTGGTCAATTTTTGGATATTTAGTGGAATGGAAGGAGGAGTGGGAGTGACTGGTTTAGGGTGAGCAATAAAGGAGGATTTTCTAGTTTGGAAAGAGACAACCTGTTGTTCTTATCTACCTCTTTTAGTATCCTCCACCCAACTTTGAGGGCGAGCAATGAGGACATGGGAACAAATCTCATCCTTGAGGCCACTGATAAATCATTCTCAGAAAAAAGCGTCATACATGCCCTCTGTGCATAAATAGAATCACTCAAAAGAAGCTATAAAGTATTCCACTATGCCAGATTGTTTCAACTTTGTCAAATGACCTAAATGGCAGGTGCTAGTGTCAAAGAGTTCATAAAGTTCTGTAAAAAAATTTGTCCAAGCCACATACCCTTGGAGAACATTTTTTCTCCATTGCCACCATTTCCAATGTTTTAGATATAAATGGAGAACATTGAACCTTAGTTTGTCCAGCTCATCAGTAATGTCGTACAAAGAGAAATATTGTTCCATTGGAGTGACCCAGCCTGTGGGATCCGAGCCATCAAATGTTTTCACCTCCATGCAAAGGGGATACAGGTCTCGTTGAAAGTGGTGGGGAGGAAAAGAGGTGGATTGAGAAGATTTAGGACCTTTAGGGTTATAAGACGTGGAAGAAGACAAAGGATCTAGGGTCGGCTTAAACAAAGAGGTCAAAGTGTTCACTACATCCTGACATTGCTGACAAGTGGAGGTCAATTGAGTGATGGTTGTGGGAATTTATTCGAGTGGAGAAAGTCATGAGTTGAGGTTAATAATAATGGAATTAATGGAGGAAATATCAATCTGGGTTTGGTTATGATCTTTGGCCAAGGTAGTGAGACATTTTTCCCAATCTTAGCTACAAGTGTGGGCTATGGGGATGGGACATGGGGAAAAGTGGGACTACATAGAAAGGGATTATTGGTGAAGGGTACCAATATGATCACTGAATATATATAAATTCAATGGGATAGATTCCAAGTAGGGGTGTTGAGAAGGGGTCAAGTCCACAATTGTTTTTTTGCTGAAAACTCATAGGTGTGACTGCAATAAGGGTGAAGAGAGGAATCTGATGGGATAGGTCTCAAACAATGGTGCCAGAAGGATCCATAATTGTTTTTACTACTACAAAGTTATACTCTGATATGAATAATACTGCAGTAACGAAATGGCCAAATGTTTACCAATAAAAAATGTGTAAGAATTTTGTAACCAAAATGTAGGCACTACTACATATTCAAAATTTTCCGACAAACTAATTGCAACGAAATTATCCTTTCATCATAAAAATGAAGATAAAGATTTAAATTTATCTTTCTTTTTTTTAATCATCCCCTGTTCATCGCCTAGCCGACGACCTCTATCTTTCGTTGCCAATTTCATCGCATGGGCGATGACACAAAGATTATCATTGCATTGTTGAAAGTCACTTAACTATTTGACAAAGTCAATATTGACTTGGTCAACATTCGTCACATGGGTGATGACACAAATATTACCGTTGCGCTGTTGAAAGTCACCCAACTATTTAAAAAAGTCAATATTGACTTGGTTAATGTTCGTCAAAATGGCGACAAAATAAAATATATAAATATTTAGCAAATTAGATATGTTTCAAAAATCTTACTATAACAACGCCGATTCAGAAAAGGTATTTTTATGCGTATGAATGGTGAAAAATATTAGAGGTGGGAAAAAAAAGTAAAGAGGGTGAAAAGGGTGACGATAGATGTTACTTACCTTGAAAAAACTGTAGTTTTACACGTCCCGTAAGAATTTTATTAGCAACAACTAAAAAACATTGTATAAAATATGGGAACACTGATGGGGAATCGAATGAATATCGCCCCGTGGTAATTATCTACATATTCATTATATATATATATATATATATTGTTTGAATATTTGTTATACACACTAATTTTGCATGATTGTTTATAATTATAAAGTTAGAGTTTCCCCTTAACTTTCAGCATAACGCTGAACCAAGTAGTAGTAAAAATGTTGTTGTACAAGTTGAGGAACATGAAGAAAATGAGGATCTCATGGAAGAAGAGGATGGGACAAATCAAATGATCCAAGATTTGTTTGTTGAGTGGGATGAGGATGGGACAATGATGGTATTTATGATGGACCTATATTAGAAAAGACAAATAAATGAATTCATAAAGGCTCAAGACAAAATCTTGTCTCCACTACATTGTTGTTGGTGAACTTAAAGGTTATGAATCATTTTTCAAACACCTGTGTGACACAAATCCTAAAGTATGTAATATTTTTCATATCATATACATAAATGTTGACTTTTTTATATATTTTCTAGTGTTAATTGATGTGTAAAATAAGAATGCAATATTTACGATTAATATTCTTTACATTAACTAGTTATTTGTTATGTTGTACATTGTTAGGTGAATTTTTGTTACCATCGTCAAATATTTTACCTCACACATATCAATATTTGCATGCCATTATCAAAGACATTGGAATGGAGTATCAAACTATACATGCATGTCCTAATAATCATATTATATATTATGGACAACATGCATCAAAAACAGAATGCTTGCAATGTCTTATCAGTAGATATCAAACTGATCAAGTAACAAAAAAGGGGCCTTGGAAGGTTCTTCGTCATATTCTCATAATTCCACGTTTGCAATGATTTTTCAGGTGTGAAAGAATAACATAATTTATGGATTACCATGCATGAAACAAAAGTGGAGATGGTGTTATTCGAATACCTGTAGATGGTTATCCATTTAGGGAAATTGAGGAAAATGGAAAGATTTCAAAGATGAACCTTGTAATGTTAGCCTTTCACTGGTAGCTAACGGTGTTAATCCATTCGAAGAGCTTAGGTATATTTACTCAGTGTCACCTATTTTTTTTATTATCAATAATAACATTCCTCCTTGGATGTCAATAAAGAGGAAGCACATAATGTTGACAATTATTGTTCCAAGTTTTTGTTTACATTAATTTTTTGAATGTAACATTTTCATTAATTGTTCCATTTTTTGCATAATATCTTTTGTTTATTTATTTACTTATATATACATATCATGGTAGTAATTATGTGTAATTTCAAACAATTAGGTAAGTACCAAGTTAAATATATGAATGTATATATCGAGCCACTTATCGACAAGCTACTAAAGTTATGGATCAAAATCGCTATGTATGACATCTGTAAACCAATCAAGGAGAAGAAATTTCAATTCTGTGGAATCCTTGTATGGACAATTCATGATTCCCTAGGACTAACACATTTTTGTGATATGTATCATTCTGTTGCAATTTAATGCTATATAATTTTTTAAAGATATCATGCATGTTTTTTAAATAATCCCATCATATAATTAACATTAATCCATCTATTGCAGGTCTTCAAACAAAGGGTAAATTTGCATGTCCAGTTTGTGGTCCTAACATGAAGTATCGCCATTATTGTTTTTTAGGAAAGGTGGTGTTTGATGAGTATAGAAACCTCCTCCCTAAGAACCATTGGTATCATACTACTAAAAAACATATTTTCAATGGGAAATAAGAGATTGGATTAAAACCATGAAGAATGACACCTCACCTATGGAGGTTTGAATACAATAGAAATCGTCAAGGTACACAATTTCTTTATGTATCATATATGTAATGTTTTGAATTTTTATTTTAATAATTATTGAATTTATTTTACCATATTTAAATTGTTATGATTTATTTTATTCTTCATGATGAAGGTCGCCATCATGAAGGTGTTAATAATGGGATTCCACAAGGAATTAAATGTTATCCCACTCAATTCATGAGGTTTCCCTACTATGAGGAGATACAAATAGCTCATGTGTTTGATACAATGCATATCGGCAAGAATGTGATAGAAATGTTATGGTGAATCATAGATGGTAGGAGGGATAAAAAACAATTTGTCAAAATTTGTACTGACATTCAGGAATCCAATCATGCAATGCAAAGTGTGATTTGATCAAATAACGATGTAGACCCAAATAACCTTCCATGATTATTAACGTAGAAACAAAACAATGATGTAAAAGAGGTCATTCAAAGAATTAAATTTCCCACGGGTTTTGCTTCAAACAAAAATAATATCGTAATGAAGAAAGGTGAATTTGGTGGGGTAAAAACACATGATTGGCATACATTCATTTAGGTAATAGTTTTGGTATACATATTTATTTATTGGCCATATAAATCTTTTAAGAATTTTTTTTTTTGGTCTACTTTGGTTGAAACAAATAACGATTCATTTTTTTTGTTAGAGTATGTTATACCACTATCTATCCCAACCAACTTTCAAAACAACATCAAACAAGTTATATATGATCTTGGCAAATACATGAGGTAAGTAGTTGTGCTTTATATGAATAATTTAATTTCAATTTGTTGTTGTACTAGTAATGACATGTGTTTTAATTGTAATGTAATATATATTATGTAATTATAACGTCGAAACATCTTATTTTCTTGTGCCATGATATGTAGATGGTTATTATTGAAATAAATCCATGAAGATGATATAAAGTATTGGAAGAGAGAAATTCCTCGGCTAATGCGTGAAATGAAAAAGTATCTACCTCCAACGTTTTTCAATGAACAAAAAAACTACCTCATACACCAAGTTGAGGAGATTGAAATGTGTGGACTCGTACACACAAGGTCAATGTGGATGGTGGAGAGGCACTTGAAACCATTGAAGGCTTAGGTTAGACAAAGAGCACATCTCGAGGGTTCTATGGTGGAGGGATATATGGTATATCAATCCATGGTGTATATTAGTTAGTATATTCCTAAATTAGCAGTGCCAACTATGCATGTAGTGGATTTCATTTTGGATGTAAACTCCATCACAAAATTTAAAGATCAGGAGCACCTATTGGGAAAAGGTAGAATGAAAAGAGTGAGAGGTAATATATTAATAATTGTGGAGATTTATATTAATACATATAAATTTTCATTATTTGTGTATATGTTCATAGATGTTAATATATTAATATCTATTATCAACATAGTTACCAACTTAACGAGAACTCTATAGAGTTCTTGTTTTTTCGGGGGTCAAGATTTTTACCACGTTTTTAAAAATGGTGCTACTGGTAGCACCCTCCTCCCTTTTTAGGTGGTTTTTTGATATTTTAAATTTTCTGATACATAAGGTTTCCACTTTTTGTTTTTAAATGCTAGTATTTTCATTTATTTTCAAATTGTTGAGAAAAAAGAAAAAAAAAAAATTCTCAAGGGTATTTTTTCATCTATTTTCAAACTTTTCTATTTTTATTTTTATTCAATGGTGTTTTTAATAACATTTCCATGCTCCATCCATTATTAAAAATGTTGTATGCCATTTATTTTTTTTAAATTAAGATTTTTCATATAATTATGTGTCCTTAATTAAGTTATGGTTCCAAACTTTTTAAATATAGTGGAAAATATCATTTTTAAAACATTGTTTTACCTTTACATCAACACATAGAAAATAATTGTAGTTAAATAACACTATTTTTAAATAATTACCAAAAATAAATAATTCAATTTTTTTGGATCAATTAAAAACAAAAAAAACAAGAAAACAAAAAAAAATCAAATTAAAAAACAAAAAAAACATTTTAAAAACAAATTTATATTAAAAAAACCATTGAAGAAAAACTTAAAAAAATTAAAGAGGACAAAAATAACATAAAATTAAAAACACCAAAAACAAAAATATCATAAAATTAAAATTTGTTCCGAAAACAATAATTTAAGACAAAAATGAGTTTTTTTAAAAAACAAAAAAACAAAAAATGCTTTCAAACTTGAAAAAAAAAATGAAAAAAAAAACTAAAACCACTAAAAAAAACCAAAATTCAATAAAATATTAAAAAAAAACCTCTAAAATACAACATATTTCAATAAATTAAATTAAAACGCCTTTAAACTCCATTTTTTATAATTTTGAATGACACTACATCCCTCTGGTTTTATATTTTTTCATCTGCTCATTTGTTTAGGTCGAACTTGATGAATGTTATTGACATGGCTATGGCTTGGACTCTTTTCCAATGGTGAGGGGTTCGTGCCACTTTCCGTGAGCTCTCTATATACATTCGAATTAAAACCAAAACCAAAACATATACGTGGTGAGGGGTTCCTACTCTCCATATACATTTAAAACCAAAACCCTAACCTCTGCAATTTTCATGAAATATGAAGCTAGTGGGTTTGTTGTGCAGTGGAAAACCTTTTATATAGAAGGATATTATGGGGAACAATCATGATTTTCAAGAGGCGATCCTTTGTTGGGAATAACACTTACTATTTTAAATGGATCAGAGACCCCCAACCCTTGGGGATTTTGATTTTAGTTACGGTACCGATCCAAATCGCATGTATATTAAAGCTAAAACATGTGCAATGCATGCTTAGTACTTCGAAAAGAGGGCGCAAATGTGAAACTAAAGTGGGGATGTGAGGTATCGAACCATGTACCTCTACCATGCAAAGCCACAACCCTCACATATTTTGGTAAACAATGAAATCGTGTATCTCAATCTAGCAAACAAATGTTTCTCAAAATACGAAAAAAAACACACTGATGCAAAAGACCATACAACCTGTAGGTTACATTCACGTATAGGGGTTGAGGACTCTGGATAATTTTCTGAAGAAAATTGATCATTACTCTGGGCATCTACAGGACCTTGATCAAGCCCGCAGGGGGGCTGGTGCGATGCCCGACATCGCGTCAACCCTCTGCATGCCTGGCCTAGATCCTATTAACGCACATATATAAAACATATATGTACGCTTTATATATACATCCTGAGTGGGCCTAATGGTTAAGAACATGTGTTTCGTCTTAAGAGGTCACAGGTTCAAATCCAGAGGGGGGTAAGGTATGTATAAAACATATATGTACGCTTTATTTTTTTTAGATTGAAAGTATTTTTTGTTTTTTTTTTACAAAAGAAAACTTATTTTTGTCTTAAATTATTGTTTTGTGATTAAATTTTAATTTTTTTTCATTTCTTTTTAGTTTTTCTTTGGTTCTCATCATTTTTTTTTTAATTTGAATTTTGAATATATTTTTTAAAATGTATTTTTGTCTTCATTAAAAAAATATATTTGTGAAGATTTTCTCTTTTCTTTTTATTTATTTTTTAATGTAAATTTAAGGAAAAAAAAAAGTTAGTAAATAAAACTTTAAGTGACGATTTATGATCCAATTTTGGGTTTTTTTATTTGTGTAGGGATTTGTTGCCAAGGCCACATTTTGAATTAGGTTGTAATTAGCTATAATTTTAACTTTTAGAAGAAACATTTTGCTTTAGGTAGCGTCATGCTTTTATTTAGGTGTTGATTTTAAGGTTTTTCTATGCAACTATTTTATGTTTTAAGGCCATACTTGAAAAAAGTTGTAATTTTGACCCGGTCAGAAAAATTAGTGCTATCGATAGCACCACTTTTTGATTTGGGGGTTGATTTTAAAGTTTATTTGAGAATCCATTTGATCATTTAAGCCCATGCTTGAAAAAAGTTGTAATTTTGACCCGGTTACAAAAAATGGTGCTATCGGTAGCACCACATTTTGATTTGAGGGATGTTTTTCATGTTTTTTATGCAAAAATATTGATTTTAAGGGATACGGTTCTCATTTTGAGGTCACAGTTCTCATTAAGCTGGTAACTATGTTTATTTCATCAATTATTAATATTTACCATGGTTAGAACTAATATTTAATATTGGTGAAATATGATTTTTTGATTCAATTGCTCAAGATTGGGATGCACTGCATTTATACATTGCAAACAATCTTAAATGGATGAATGTATGGATTGAAAGTTGTAAACAACATCATGGTGGTAGGTTATCATGGAAACAACTATTTGAATTGGTTAGATAAGCACATCGTAACAGTGATGCCAATGTTACATAGAGGGAAATTGATTTAGCATATGGTTTGAAAAATGGATAGACAAGCAAATTCACCCATTTTATTTAGTTATTTTATATTATATTAATGTGACTGCAGGTATGTCTTTTTTAGATACTTTCCAAGTTATATAAATATGTTTATTAATTGACAATGCATCTCTTACATGTCTGACATATTGGAGTTGAAACACCACAAGGTTGTGTGGTGCAATGACCATAAATTTCACATCAAACAATTGGATAAAACCATGAAAACTTCTGATAGTGGGACATATGCAGTATTCCAGGTCACCAATGTTTCCTCTAGGAGTGACAAACATCCTCGAGAATCTGAAAATAGATACTATGGGTATTTGAATGATATATTTGAGTGTGACTTTAATTCCTTCAAGTTAGTTCTATTCGACATCAAATGATATAGGTTATGAATGCATGGATGCGATGAGGAAACAACTATTATTCAACATACCAATGAATTTTTGATGATTACAAAAATAGTGTTTGAAAGAGGGCATGATTTCTATGTTTTTCCAAACCAATGTGAACATGTCTTTTACTCAAAGAATCTAGGTGAGAGGTGTTAGCACTCTGTAAATATTTTCGGCTGATAAATAGATGACGGAGGTAACTATTTCAACCAAACTTTAAGACCCGAAACTATCCTTTCAGACCTAGAGAGGGCTCTCTTGGGAGACAATGTCTCAGCGCGGGATATGGCTTTAAACCTATTGGCTAGATTTAACACCTTTGAAATAATGAGTTATGGTTATATTAGCGCAAGAGGTTGAGACCTTAGGCTCTGGAGTCGGTTTGAGAAAATGATAGAAATAAATGACTCAGTGACTGAACTTGAGAGGGTAAAGGCTAAGTGAGCATCATTCTTCAGTTTTAAAATCATAGTGTGTGGTGGGACAAAAAACAGGAAGCAACTTGGAGCACCTCTGAGGATGAATTTGGAGTTGACTTTAGAAGAAATACATTTTGTCTAAATGGTGCGAACAAGGGGCGCTACGTAGTGAATCCACAGGTTCGAAATTTCATTTTGATTTAGATAGAAAAATATATGAATAAAGAAAATAGGAAGTACGTACGTAGAGAAAGGAAAACAATACATCCAACTGCTACAATTAGAATCTTTTCATCAAAGCTTCAGAACTTTTGCATGAAATTTCGATCAAGCTCAAACTACATACAATAGTCATTGTCTATACTAATTTTTCCAACCAACCTATATTACATTGAAAAGATCAAATATATAGGAGAGGGAGGCGCTTGGGCTACCCTGCTCTTCTAACTAATATCTCTAAAAACTAGGAAACTGATTGTTCTGCGTTAAAAGACTCTTCGCATGACGTTTTTCCAGAAATAGACAACAAAAACATCTGGCTACATCATGATTTTTTGTAATCTACCATGGGGATTCGGCTATCGATCAGGTCTCATCATGAGGGAGTGATGTGTCAATGCTTTTCTTCGATCAGATATCTGAATGAACAATGTTTGTTAGAGTCTCGATATTGTACTGTAACAACTTTTATTTCTGCCATGCGCTTATTTTCTGGGGGAAATGTGCGCGGAAAGTGGTTGTGGACTGTCATGGACATTATCAAAATGGAAAAATGTCTTAGGGCGATGTCTCCTTCAAAACTGTCAAGATTAGATTTTATGTTTGCAGATACAAGAGAGAAATCATCTAATCTTGTTTCTTATGTTCACTGGCGAGAACCACACGGGATTTCTCCTCGGTCACTTCACATACCCTTCTTCTTACAGCCTTTGTGCTTCACGTAGCTGTACGGTTGTATCATGCACCTCTCTAATCTATCTTTTGAATCACATCATGTCCCCTTCATGGCCTTGCGCTGCTAACACTTCGAGGGTGTTTGTCGCTAGTTGTTGTCTCAAATCCCTGTTTTCCTGGTAAAGTTTGGTGATGGCTAGTTTCTCCTGCTTCAACTGCTGAAATGGATCTTGATCATTTGTACCTGTGGAATCCATCCTCCTTGTTCTCCTCCTACTTTCTCAGCTTGTACCTTCCACAGGCTCCAGTCGAACAATGCGCATAAGTAATTATTCAGAAACCAATCTTGTGCACAACTCGTATGGGATTCGGGTTTTCCCAACTTCCTTATTCTTCTTTCACCTGCCCATTCTCCGAGGTATATACTATTGGGGAGACAGATATTCTACTATCCTTCCTTCCTACACAGGTCCTTCTACTCTAGGGTCTGCGCAGTGTGTTGTCATTGTTTCCACGGGTAAAGGGAAAAATCCCTTTGTATCCTTGGGGATGCCTCTTGTGAGTGAGAACGAATCCCAGTCACTTTGGGACTTGGGCCTAGCGATTCTGCCACTTCACACACCCTTCCTTATGTTTTTGGAAGTTTCCATGGTGTGATCTATATTTATATTGAGCGCAGTGGATCTGACGAATGCCAAAGATGGGGAATTCGATTGACCTGGGCCTACAAGAAAACTTACAAATAGAGCATGAATATGATTTTTCGTGAAAAAAATGGGTGATGGACCTTTGGGATTTATAACAGATCGGGTGGAAGGAGGAATCGTTCCAAGGAACACTGAATTCATGACGACTAGATGTTTCAAATCAAACTGCATATTTTCCATAACACATCCCCACGTGTAAGGTACATGCAATAAGGGCTGCAAGTCATACATCATACGAACACTGCGATTTTTCATTCCTTCAGCCTTCATAATGAACTAATAATAGTTACAACACTTGTCGACGTGACTTCCATTAACTACTTGACTCGACTCAGGGCACGTAGAGACTAACTTTTAACGGGACCTGAATCTCTGGGAAAAACATACCCGTACCATTTATGCATGTTTTGAATTTGATATCCCTTCTCATTTACAAGGGCCAAATGACCACTTGCTGACTTCGACCCCTTCATTGTTACATACCTGACTTCACATGTTTTGACACATGGGCTATAACTCGACTAAAAAATCAACTCTAATTGAAAGGAAAAGGGTGGTGCTAACAACTGGCTCCAACGGGGATGCTATCCTCCCTGTGAGGTAGCAAAGAACAGTAAACCAGGTGCCTAACCATTGGGCCTTATTTTCGACTCTTTGATACTACAATATGAAAACAAAGCATAGCCTAAACCTATCGACACAACTTCTAAAAGACTCAGCATAAAATTAGGGCCTTCACTTTGGGCTTCAATTTTTTGTTGACCTACTGACTCGACACAAAAATAAAACAACTATTTACAATGACATATGACCTAAATGAATTTTATTTCATCAGATAATGTTTGAGGTACCTTTTGTTTACAAGTCCCCAACCAAGGCACTCTCCATTTGATCCTTCTAAAAAATAACTGTTGCTCCCACAATACACGCTGAATCTGAATGGACCCATCCAAAGGTGGTCGAATTTTCTTTTCTTTCCTTTATCTTCATTTCTCATGTCCCATCTCAGCACCAGCTCCCCTAACTGAAACTCCTCCTTCTTAGAATTCTTGTCTAAGGTTCTCTTCATCCTCTCCTGGTGGAGTTGAGATCGATTGTATACCCGTTCCCTCATCTGTTGTGTGTGAATCAGTTGATTTATTCTCCTCTGTGTGTCATATGACACGACCTCATGTTCCTGCAACAACTTTTTGATGGGAAACCCCAGTGTGGTAGGGAATATTGCGTCTGCACTGTATACAATCTGAAAAAGTGACGTTGAGATGGATTTCTTTGTGGTAACCCGATCTACCCACAGTTCATAGATAAGATTTTTATGCCAAGATTTCTTATTGTCTTGCATGAGTCTTTTGATGATCCTAGTTAGGCTTTTATTTGAGGATTCTGCTAACCCATTTCCTTGTGGGTAGTACGTCGTAGAATTTCCAAGGGTTATCTTGTAATCTTGACAAAACTTTTCCATCCTCTTCAGACTTGAATGTGTCCGCGTTGGATGTTATGATCTTGACGAGGCACCCAAATCTCGACAAAATGTTTTTCTCCAGAAATTGGATGATGACGGTGTCGGTAGCTCGCTTCATGGGGATCCCTTCTATCCATTTCGTGAAGTAGTCAGTGGTCGTGAGTATCCATTTATGGTGTGTCGAGGATGGAAGATTTATTTCCCCTATGAAATCCAAACCCCATTGCATGAAAGGTGCTTCAACTGAGATCATATTTAGTGGCATGGGCTGCATATTTCTTCTCCCATCGAATATATGACATTCATGGCAGTTGGAGACTTCTTTGTACACGTCTGTGAAAATTGTAGGCCAATAGTAACCCGCTCTCAGGATTTTTTACGTGGTGGTTTTCCAGTAGTGGTTCCCTCCACAATCCCCTTTGTGAAATTCTTCTATGGCTCGCTTCACATCATTTTCCAACAAATAGCTCAAAAATATTCCCCCAGGATCTTTCTAGTAGAGTGAGTTATCCAGGATGCACAACTTAATCGCTTTAAGATTTAGAAATTTGTCCTTGGTCTTACTTACACCTGGAGGGGCCTGAAGATTATTCAACACATAGATGATGTCATACCACGGTGACTCGACGAACTTCTAAGACACATGTGCATTTGTTTCTTCCTGAGGACTTTCTGACAGATCCACAATGAAATTGATTCCCACAGTGTTGCATTCTGACTACTCCATTAGCTTCGCAAGGCCCGGACCCTTAATTATTTTCGTAGGCTTGATATCAAGATCATATTCCAGCATGGCCACTATCCACTTACCTCTTCTCCCTTCAGGGTCAGGTTGAGTCAGGATATCCTTTACGAGTTGTTGGACACATAAGGAATGGCATGGGAGTGAAATATGTATCTCCTGAACTCCTTCAGGGATTTCAATAAGGTGTACGCTTGTTTTTCCATAATATCGTACCTTAGTGGAGCATCCCTCAACATCCTATTAAAATAGGATAGAGGTTTCTCAAAGTTATGCTCATCTTTCTGCAATAGCACACCGACAATCGTATGCTCCAAGGCATATGAAAACATGATGAAATATTTCATGATGTCAGGACTGGATAGCACATGATCTCTAGTTAGTGCCACCTTGATATCTTCAAAATATTTCCTAGCTTTTGGATTCCACTTGATCTCATTTCCCTTCCTAAGCATGTAAGTTATGTTCTTTACCATTTCTTCCAGGTTCAGGATGAATCTTCTCAAGAATTTTACTTTTCCTAGGAAGGATTGCACTTCCTTCTTAATGTGTGTAGTGTCAACCTTACTGGGGTCTATATTAATGCCTTCTTTCAAGATAATCTTCCCCAACAACTTCCCTTCTTCCATCCAAAAATGTGATTTCTTTGGATTTAGCGATATGCCAAACTTCTTGCACTTCTAGAAAACTTTCTTCGGGTGCTAGAGGTTTTGTTCGTCAGAGGCAGAGTATAACATGATGTTGTCCAAATATATCACAATGAACTTGTCCTTTTCATCAGAAAACGTGATGTCCATTTCCCTCTTGAAAGTAGATCTGACATTCATCAGGCCGAAAGGCATCTTGGCGTACATGAATGTCCCCCAAGGAGTCGTGAAAGACATTTTTTATCTGTCGTCTAGGTGGACCATGATCTAATTATACCCTGAAAAACCATCTAGAATGGACATCTTCTAGGACCCCACCACTTTTTATAGGATATAGTCCATTTTTGGGAGAGGGTAGTGTTCCTTTAGGGACACTTTGTTCAAGTTTCAGAAGTCCACACAAAACATTATTTCTCTGCTCTTCTTTATTACAGGTACCAAGTTAGCTACCCATTTTGAGAATCCTAAAGAAATGATAATCTTAGCTTTGAACGATTTCTTTACCTATTTTTCGATCAATGATAGTAGCAAGGGATTTATCCATTTCATATTCTGTTTGAAAGGATTCTGGTCTTCTTTGAGAGGGATAACATGATGGATTAATTTAGTGTCATACACCTTTAAATCTTCATAGCTCCATGCGAACACATCGGGGATATGCTTCATAACCTTGACATAGCCCTTCTTGACCTCTGGACTAAGAATTTTTTATAATTTGATTACTTTCGGGTTCTCCTCAGTCCCAATGTTTCATTCTTTGATGTCCTCGTCGTTTGCAATGATATTGGGATTCCTTCCCACGTCATTTTCGTCGAACAACTTCTCCAGTAGAAATAACCCCTTTGGGATGATGTTATTTTTCATTTGTACTATGTCCCTTCCTGCTATTTGATTTTGGAAAGGGTCGTCGTTACTGTGTTCATCCGTTCTCCCATATTCTTCACAACAACATTCATCGTCAATGTTTGTATTAGCAAACTCGTCGCTCATTTGGAGAAACCTCTCCACCTGTTTGTCATCTTCAAACACCTGCCAATGTTTGATATTATCATGTAATATAGGCCTATGTTTGACTTTGATCTCATCTTTTTTGTTAGAGAAGATGGGGATTTTGAAAACTGAGGCCAAGGTGGCCAATGCATCAGTGATCTGGTTTTTCTCCCTAGGGATAACTGATAGATCGTACTCTAAGAATTTCTCGAGGAGATCCCAAGCCAATTTTTTGTATGCTCTCAGCTTGGGGAGATTTTCCTAATATATTCCTTTGATCTAGTTTATGAGTAGTTCAGAGTCTCTATGCACTACTATCCTCTTTGCACATAATTATTTCAACACCTTCAGGCCCATAATTGGTGCCTCATGCTCGGCCATGTTGTTTGTGCATTCAAATGCAAGCTTGTATGAGCACAACTTTGTGCCCACTTCAGGGGAGCTTACCCATAAGTCGACACCCGCTCCTTCCTTAGTAACAGTGCCTTTGAAACTCATGTTCCATATCTCATTTTCCATGTAGTTCTTTAGGTCGGAGCACTCAGCTACTTTTCACATGGTTTCCTCATTGGCTTTCATAATGGCGGTCGAATCTTCCTCCTTAAAACTCAGGTCATTGTAGAATATAGAGGAACCAATATTAGTTTCGATTGAGTATATGGGATGGTTATTTGGCTGCATATTTCTTCTTAGCATGTGTTTAAGAAACACTTCTCTATATAGCCGTCTATCCTAGCGAAAAATAGGAATGGTGGTGTATGACATGTCCATTTGCAGGGTCCCTTTTAACTTCACAACCCACGACGTGACAACAACATGAAAAACTTAGGGGGTGTGTCTGCCACGACCACATCCATAACCATGTTCTTCAAAGGAATTTGGGCCAAGGACATGACCAAGTCCTTGATGAGACCCAGGCACTTGACTTTCCTCGAATCAAAAGAGAAAAGGTCCTTGTAGGGTCTGGTGATGTCCAAACCCAATTCGTCCATGATCACCTTTGGCATGAGGTTGTGCAACATTCCTAAATCAATCATGGCATTATGCAGGGTCATGTCATGAACCTTTAGACTGATGTTGAACGAAGGTACGTCCTTAGTATCACTTGTCTCCTCAATGCACGGACCAAACAGAATAGTAGGGTGATCTTCTTGGACATTCAAAGTATCGGGGGTCCCTCCCATTTTTCAGCATTGTAATAATTTTCTCTTGATATTCACCCTTTATGATAAGTTCGTTAAAGGGGACATAGATTTTGATCTTGGCCATTTCATGATCAAAATTAAAGGGAGGGCAGACCTTCTTTACCTCTTTTCCACCCACTTCTCAGCTTTCTTCCGAAGTTTTCTTCGAGGCCTCCTCCTTCGACTTTGCCTTCTCCGGCGCATCCTTGGTCGTGTTGTCTGACCTCGGTCAGCTTATGGAAGGGGTGTCTGCCAGAGGTTTCTTGATGGGGTTTGTCTGCTGAGGTTCAGTAGAGGATTCCTTTCTCCTAAGGTTATATTTCTTCTGAAATTGCATGATGGCATTCTGATAACCCTTTCTGAACCCTTCTGTTTCCCAGGACAGAGCATCATCAATTTTCCCAATCCATGCATCGTCCATCTCTAGCATAAAATCGTCGTTTCTTCTTGTGTACTGATCATGTTCGCTCTTTATAAAAAACACATGTGGTTTTTTGTCATCGCAACAATGCATTTGGTCTTCAAACATCTGATCAAAGTCTTCGTCTGTGTAGTTGTTTTGGAATGGAGGCCTTGTTTGCTAGTCACCTTGATCTCTTTGCTCCCTTTGTTCCCTTTTTATGATCTGAGGAACTTTACCCCTCCTGAGGTTCTGATTCCTGGGATGGGGGTCATGTTGTTCCCAGGCAGTGGGTATGTTTCCCATAGACATTTTCTCCATTATCTTCTCCATGGTTCTCATCATTAAATCAAAATTTTCATTTCTGGATCTCGACATTGATGGCTTCGCATCTCCTTGGGGATTCTTATCGCCTCTATTGAATATCTATTTGATCTTCCCCGATGCCATCATATTTACCTTGACTTCGATCACATTGATCATTATTGCATCTAGATTTGTTGATATTCTTTCTCTCAACATCAAGGAAAAATCATTGTTGAAGGAGGCATCGCATCGCAACTTCCTAACCCCAGGAGGTGGCTAGACTTCTACAGGAATCGAGTTATACACCTTCATGAAACAGGCTGAGAATTCTTGCACTGTCTCCTCCGATGCCTTCTTCATATTATTGTACTACATTAACAACTGGAAGGGGTTCTTCTTGTCTCCCCTTCTAGTGATGAAATACGTTTCGAATGCGGTGAAGTATTGAATTCTTGTAAACGAGAGGTATTTGAACCACTTCCTCACCTCCACCGCAAAACTTTGCGCAAACAACCTCATTTTCGCATATGCATAGTCTACCGGCTCTTCTAGGTCGATGAAATCATTGAACCAATCAAGATGCTTCTAGGATGAAACATTCCCTTCAACATTATAGAGCTTAATCCTCTAGCTATAATTCTGGGGAAAATCATGCAGTTCGGTTGGTAGAATGAGGGGGGTGAATCTGGCAGCCATGGCTCTAGGAAGGTTTGGGATTTGAGGGATATTATTACACACTAGGGCTTGGAATCTCTTTTGGTCGAAAATTATCTCATCCAAGCTAATTTCCGACTTAGACCTAAAAAAAATTTCTCAAACAATGCGTCAAACTCAAGGTCATCGATGCTTTGCATGCTTTATTTTGGTAAGGATTATCTTAGAACAGGTCTGGCACTTTGTCACTAGTCTTGCATAGAATTTTCTCGAGGTTGTACACAGGCTATATAGGGTTTGGGTCTGGATTTGCTCTGGTATAGATTGTCTTCGGAGCCAGGGTTCCTGAATTGTGCTACTTGGAGCTACCTTTTTTTTACTGGAGTCGTCAGGGTAAAGGTTTCAATTGGTATATATGTTTGTCCCTCTGTTACCCTCAGGGGTCAAACTACAATGTTAGTCGCTCTCCCAAGAAAAATCTATGCAATTTCGTACCCGACAATGACTCCAGAATGTTAGCTAAATCTGTTCGGCTGATAAACAAACAACAGAGGTAACTATTTCAACCAAACTTTAAGACCTGAAACTAGCCTTTTAGACCTAGAGAGGTATCTCTTAAAAGACACTATCTCAGCGTGGGATGTGGCTTTAAATCTGTTGGCTAGATTTAACACCGTTGAAATAATGAGTTCTAGTTATATTGGCGCAAGAGGTTGAGACCTTGAGATATGGAGTTGGTTTGATAAAAAGATAGAAATAAATGACTCGGTGAATGAACTTGAGAGGATAAAGGCTAAGTGAGAAACAATCTTTATTTTTAAAATCATAATGTGAGGTGGGAGAAAACACAAGAAGAAACTAGGAGCACTGCTGAGGATGAATTCAGAGTTAACTTTAGAGGAAATTTGTTTTGTCTAATTGGCATGAACAAGGGGTGTTTCATAGTGAATCCACAGGTTTGTAATTCCATTCTGATTTAGACAGAAAAAATATGAATAAAGAAAACAGGAAGTACGTATGCAGAGAAAGGAAAACAATACATCCAACTGCTACAAGTAGAATCTTTTCATCAAAGCTTAAATTTCGATCGAGCTCAAACTACATACAATAGTCATTGTCTATACTAATTTTTCCAGCCAACCTAGCTTACATCGAAAAATCAAATATATAGGCGAGGGCACCACTTGCGATACCCTTCTCTTCTAACTACTATCTCTAAAAACTAGGAAATTGATTGTTCTGCGTTAAAAGACTCTCCGCATGACACTTTTCCAAAAATAGACAGAAAACACATTTGCATACACCATGACTGTTTGTAATCCACCATGGGGATTCGAATATCGATTAGGTATCATCATGAGGGAGTGATGTGTCAATGCTTTCCTTCTATCAGATATCTAAATGGACAATGTTTGTGAGAGTCCCACTATTATGTTATAACGACTTTGATTTCTGTCACACACTCATTTGCTAGGGAAAACGTGTGCGGGAAGTGGTTGCATATAATCATGGCCATTATCAAAATGGAAAATTTTCTTAGGGAGATGTCTCCTTCAAAAATGTCAAGATTAGATTTTCCATTTGCGGATACAGGAACGAACTCATCTCATCTTGTTTATTTTGTTCATTTGCGAGAATCGTGCAGAATTTCTCCTCTGACACTTCACATTCTCTGGAACGCTTCACATACCCTTCTTCTGATAGCCTCTATGATTCACGCAGCTATACGATTGTATCTTTTGCCTCTATGAGATGTCCTTTTATCCACGTCACGTTCCCTTCACGACCTTGTGTTGATGACACTTCGAGGGTCTTTGTCGCTAGTTGTTGTCTCAACTCCTTGTTTTCCTAGTAAAGTTAGACGATGGCTAGTTTCACCTGCTTGAGTTGCTGATATGGCTCTTGATCATTTGTACCCACAGAATCCATCCTCTTCATTTTTCTCCTAGTTTCTCGGCTTATACCTTCCACAGGATCCATTCAGACAACACACATACGTAATTTTGCAGCAATCGATCTTGAGCATAGATCGTTTTGGATTCGGGTTTCCCCATCTTCCTTATTCCTCTTTTTCCTAGCCCTTCTCTGAGGTATTTGTTTTTTGGGAGACAAGGCTTCTACTATCCTTCCTTCATGCGTAGGTCCTTCCACTCTAGGTTCCATGTAGTGTGATGTCATCGCTTCCACGGGTAAAGGGAAAACTCCCTTTGTATCCTTGGGGATGCCTGTTGTGAGTGAGAATGAATCCTGGTCGCTTTGGGGCTCAAGCCTAGAGATTCTGCCACTTCACACGCCCTTCCTTATGTTTTGGGAGGTTTCCATGGTGTGACCTGTATTTATCTTGCACGAAGTGGATCCGGGGAATGCCCAAGATGGGGAATTCAATCGACCTAGGCCTGCGAGAAAACTTACAAATAGAGCATGAATATGATTTCATGAAAAATATGGGTGTTGTACATATGGGATTTATAATAGATCAGGAAGAAGGAGGAATCATGCCAAGAAACATTGAATTCATGACAACTAGATGTTTCGAATCGAACTTCAGATTTTCCATAACACATCCCCACGTGTAAGGTACAAGAGGTAAGGGCTGCAGGACATACATGATATGAACGTCATGATTTTTCATTCCTTTGGCCTTCATAATGAACTGATAATAGTTACAACACTTGCCAACGCGACTTCCATTAACTACTTGACTCGACTCGGGGCACGTAGAAACTAACTTTTAACATGACCTGACTCTCCGAGAACAACATACCTATACCATTTACGCATGTTTTGAATTTGACATCCCTTCTCATTTCCAAGGGCCAACCGACCACTTTCTAACTTCAAACCCTTCATTGTTATGTACCTGACTTCACGTGTTTTGACACATGGGCTATAACTCGACTAAAAAAATGACTCTAATTGAAAGTGTTATCACTGAAATTTCATCCACAAATGGTTATAGAAATCCAGCATCTCCAAACACCTATTAGTTCATCCATGGTCCAAAAAATGTTGGGTATGTGTTATATTCTTTGCATGTGTGTGTGTGTGGGTGCGTCAGATACGAAAACTGCATCTGACGATCCCTTCACCTATTTTTAGCGGATTTTGCTATTTTTAGCGGATTTTTCTATTTTGGGCGGTTTTTGCTATTTTTAGTGGATTTTGCTATTTTATGCTGATTTGTAAATTAATCCCAGATTAAGGGATTAGGGTTTTGGTATCTACAGAATACCTAAAAACATTGTATATATTGTATGGCGAATGGTGAAATTCGATATAATGAAAAGAA
>JZKD02S0132411.1:655706-679308 GCA_000966675.3 Picea glauca
GTTGAGGGTTTCCGGTAAAAATCTCTGTGTATTCTGTGTATGAGCCATTGATTAATTTCTATATTGCTTAAGAATCTATATGCATTGCTTTACTTCGCAGGTTTAAAACTTACAAAAAATGCATTTCCAAAGGGAAAAAGCTATACAATTGGTTACAAAATCAGCATGTGCTCAGAATGTGAAGGAAGTGCACACACGTGCACTAGTCGAAAACGTCAAAAAATCACACATGTGCCCGATGTGTGACTGTGGACGCAAAAATTGTGCACACTTAAGAACGATGCATTAATGATTCTCGTCAGCCTCCCACCCACTTCTGGTTCATCTCCTAAGTTGATTTGACCCCCAAATCCAAGATGAATCCAAGTGGGGGGTTGGTCAAAGACCTAAAGGGCCCCTTGTTCACACTAAAGACTGGTTGGATAATGCCTCAAATATTTTCTATAAAAAGAGGCCATGGGTGAACTATATTTCCAAGAATCTATTTGTATTGTTATGCTGCCTCTATTCTCCTACAAGGAACCTCTTTCCTCATTGGAGCATATAAGCATCATTTCATTAGGCCAATCACATCACCTCTTGAGTGAATGAGCTTTGGATTTCTTCACCATTTCTTTTTAGTTTTCTATTTGTAAGAATAACTCAATCATTGGGGGTTCAAGAGCCCTCCCTTGGAGGAAGAGGGGACCCATAAGTCTCCCTTTCTCTTTGGTGTTTTCCCACTAATACAATCTATCCATTGGTGGCATGAATATCAGTCTTTCTTTTCTTCTATTTTTCTTATGGACTTTAATTTAGTTTCTTTAATTGTTATTAGATTAGTTGTTTATTTCCTTATTGTGCTTGTTGTTTCTAACTCTTGCACTCATTTATGTCATGTCTAGCTAACCCAACTGGACTTGTAAGTGTCCTTCGTTTGCTCATTTAGGTGACGAAAAGGATACAACATATTGGTGACTCCGTTGGGGTTAAATATCAATTTCCTCCCCATTTGGGTTGTTTGAGAACTTCTTTTTGGTTTATTTAACTTGAAGGAACCATAACTGGCCCAAGCCTACCTGCAAAAAGATAAATTCCAAGCTGAGATAAGAGAATTTCATCCGAAATTTTCTTCCCGACTGTGTAACAAAAAGTTCACGGGCTTTTTATCCCACAGGTGTGCCTTCTGAGCACATGCGCCAAGAGAACCTTGTTCCTCAGTGCCTTCTGTGCACCTACGCCAACATGTCGTTTCTGGTTTGTACATTGGCACCACATGTGCCTCTGCCTACTCTGAGACCAAATTCAAAAATTCAAACATTGTAAGGGTTTTTGTGATATGTTGAAGGCCCGTATCCTTCTTAAACTTGATTCTATGAAAATTGTAATATGCACCACACTTAGATTTCCTCTCTACATGAAGGGTTAGTCAAAACATAGGCACTTAGGGGGTTAAAATCCATATTTATCCTCTTTTTGCTTTCATTTTTCCACATGGATGGCTTTCCTTGATTGAAGTTAAGTTGGAATCATTCTATATCACATATAAAACCACTTGCATTGGGACCAGAAATTGAAATTCAATCATAGAGTATGCTCTTCTCTCACACCATAGAGCGATCTTGAGAATCAGAAAAATGATTGAAGGAAGATTTCATCTCCCTTAAAGAAAAAATATTTAGGAGAGTACAATAGCCTCCTTTGGGACTCCTCTTAGTTTCTTTTCAAAAAAAATCTTAAATTTGTAAGGGCCCATACATGCCCACATGCTGGAAAGATAGAATAGTTTGAAGCTACTTTCTTAGTTTACATCTCTAAGGGAGTTTAAAAGTTATCGTAACGAGCCCATACATGCTCATGTGTTCACAATCTAGGATAGTATTTTAAAGATTTATTAGATTAAATCACATTAGGGAGTTTAAAGGATTGGTAAGGATCCACATGCCCACATGGTAGTTCTCTAGGGACATTAAAATTCCACAAGGATGTACCAATGACATCTAGTAAATTAGGTAATCAGGGCTTGTAAGGACCACAAGAAGTCCACATGTTGCAAGGTGACACCTAACTTATTAAAAATTTGGCACACTTTCACTTGTTTACACACAAAGTCACTACTCACTCACATAGTTTCATCTAGAACCATGTATGTTGAAGTAAGTTTCCTATTCTAAAACACCCCACCCCTTTTCTTGACAAAACTATCCACTCTCACTTAATTTGAACGAGATTGGCTCACACCCCCAATCTCTCAAAACAACCACATCTAAATTTTTTCTAAAAACTCACTAAGTTTTCCTCCATAGGAGGTTCCAAAAGAAATGTTTTAGTCTAGGTCGGATCTCGGGGATAGGCATCCAACTAACTCCCTGTTATCTAGTTTTTATATCTTCAAAACATTAGAAGTTGTCAAATAGGGAACTTTAAATCCTCCAAGTCAAGTGTTCCTAATACCATAAGTCAGGGAGATACTCGTGAAGGGTCGAAGGCTGAGGTCCGGTTGTTCTATGCATCCCCCCTTGAGGCACCCACCTCTTGGACGAGATCTAGCCCGTGACCCATTTCTGAGGATGAAAGTCTAAATGTCTCACTTTGACCGAGGTACCTAGTGAACAAATTTTAGGACATCTACCCAGGTGGAAATTGTGGGCTCCAATTGCACCTTGATCAGATTATAACTGATTATTTCGTCTTTCACTAGTTCCTCTTCCAGTGGCTTCAGACCCCACTGTTCAGTGCCATTGGAAGGTCCAATGTTATTTGAGAGGAAGGATGTTACGTATTTTTAGGACACGAGCATTTTCTTTCTTTTCTCTCCCACGTGGACAAAATCCACCTATCCACATATATGCTTCTTTGTCAATTGGTTTATGTATGATGCTCTTGTGGTTAAAAACAATTGTGAGATATATTGTGAAGGTCCAAGTAATACAAAGTCTCTTTTTCATGTATTACTCTCATCACCAGTTGTACACATTCATTTTGCTAGTTAGACATCATAGGGGACCCACAGAACCCCCGTCATTCCAAATGCTTATGAAATCTCCCTCCCATTCGAGGAGGAGTTCCTAGTCTTGCCAACTCATCGGCTCAACCCTCTCACACCCCCGTGAGTGATAATATATTGGGATCAACTTTGTTTGGTTCCACTTTACTTGGTTCCACTTTACTTGGGTCCACTTCCCAAGGTCAACCGTCCATTATCTTTCCTTTACAAGGAAGCGGGGGGCACACTTCTTCCCAAGGAGGAAGTACCACCCCACCTAACCCCCCTAATGGGTTAGGTACACAAACCACTCACACCATGGTTGGAAATAATCCTCCACTTCCACTCCAAATTCCATACTTGGCTTCCCTCAACATACCATATCTGAGTAAGCTCATCAACGATCCTATATTGCATGACCCCACATGGCCTGTAATGCCTACCAAATTACCTTAAGACATTCCCAAGTTTGAAGGAAAGGCAGAAGACAACCCTGAAAACCATGTCATGACCTTCCACCTATGGTTCTCTTCAAATAACATCATGGACAACTCCATCTGGTTACGTTTATTCCAACGCACACTCACTAGCCCATCCACCAAGTGGTATCTAGATGAAAAATCAGGGTCCCATGTGACCTTTGAATCATTGGCCAAATAATTTTTTACCTTCTTTCAACTACCAATCTGGCATGAAAATGGTCTTTAACTTCTCTTGAAGTTTAAACAAACCTTAGCCACACATATCGCTGACCACATTCATGAATGGCATCGGTGAAGTAGCTTATGAAAAGTAGAAAGAACTAAGAAACAATGCCTCGATTGGTTTCTTAGATCACTTGTCTCCCTCCTTGACAAAGATGTGCCCTCCACCTTTCCCCAATATGAAGAAGAATCCATTAGAAAGGCTTAACAATATGACCTCATCTATGCACAATCAAGCTACTTATACATAGTACTACATGACATCCCAATACCTATACCATTCAGCCAAGACAAATCCGGGATGTCTCACTCAACGAACATATTGATTTGTACCAAAACACACCATAATTCATACATCCAACCACCACCCATGTATGGTACACCCCAAAATCCACCAATATAAGGTGGACTTCCTTATTACCCCCCTCCCCCTTACCCACATCCATATCCTATTGTAACCCCTCCACCCACGAGTGGACACGCATCGACACCCATGATGTGTCTGGATATACAAAAAAGTTATGGTACCCCCTCTACCTCAACTTACACCCTAAGAACTAGTGAAAGCATCACACCTACTTATGTACCATATGCATTATTTCCACAAAATAATCCATACTTTCCATTTCCTGGTCCCCCCCACAAGGACAACCACACGCTGGGGTTAACTTTGTTCAACTCTCTCCCATTCAACAATTTCAAAAATTTGAACAACTGAATATGGAAAATCTGTCCCATCAGTCGAATAATGCCAAAAATAAAGGAAAAAACCAAAACAATACTAATCCTGGAGCAGGAGGAAATAACCCCCAACAAAACCAACCTACTGGGGGAAATCAGAATCAAGGGAATCAGAATCCCCAAGAAGGCAATAACAACAAACACCAAGGGAAGAATAGCAACAACATCCAGACAAACTTCCCTTGTGCTCTTTGCGGTGAGTATCACCATTATACTCACCATTTCCCCCAAATTGTTGACTTTAAATGGATGAAATAATTTGTGAATAGACCTCATCGCCCACATCCACCTGCCCCCCAACACGCCCCACAATAGTATATGCAACAACCACCCCCTGTAAAACTCGATTCCACACCAAGGTGTGATGAATACCCAACAGGAAATGCACCCTGCCCCACCACAGATGGGACAGTATCAAAACCCTACAACCCCTGCATATTTCACTATCCTCCTCACTATATAAGAATAATTCCTTCTACAAACGCACAGTCGTCAATACAACGCACCACCTGAATCTGTTTCCACTACCTCAGAAGCAGCCCCAGTTACAACAGGACACCCTCTGATGATTATGTGCCCTAACAATGAGACCCCTCTTCATATTCCTTGTATCCCCTTACGAAGGAATGTCACAAACTCTTAGGCTAGGGAAACACACAATTATAGTCTGGTTGATGACCTCGCACAATATCATGTCACCACGTCCATCTTAGAAGTTCTTCAAACTTGTCCCACTCAACGGAAGTCATTGCTTTCCGCCCTGGGAGCAGTCGACTCTGCTGACACTAGACTCATCATGATTGATCTTGTTAGTGGGGAACCATGTCTCCCCACTTTATTAGTGTTCCAAATACTAGTGGGGGGCCACCCTCACAAAGTCCCTCCATACGACCATCTGTACGACCCTACCCATAAAAGAAATCCTAATTATCGTGCAAGAGGATATGACCACTAACCTAGCTCTTGCAAACCCCGGATCGGCTAGCTTGAACTCCTAGAATCTCAAAATCTCCTCTCAAACCTTTGGTCCACTCACTATAGCCGTAGGTACAAATGAGGTGGCAATGTGGGCCCTAAAACTATATATAGTCCCTTTTTCCACAATTTCCATATTGAATTACAGGAGCTCCGGTTGTCTATTTTCCAATTTGTCTTCAGCCATGGGATCAGGATCCCACCACTTACACATTCACATTCCCCAGGTCACCATCCATCCTCAGCCCTTGGAGAGCCATTTTCTCACATCCCACCCAGGTACGCATGCTCATGTTCAAAATTATCCAATAATTGTTCTGTGTTCTTATTTTCAGATATTTTTCGCGTCGGGTATTTGGTTTTCATGTGTGTAGGTACTTGGTCATCACACACCAGCGCATCCCCTTCAGGCATATGATCTAAACTGGCATGTATTCATTCCCTCTAAATATCCATTGCATCTCCCAATCACACCCTCCAACATTTGCCTCTAGGATCCCTCCATCTGGATTTGCAGTATTCTCACTTCCGCTACATTTTTAGTACTATCATCTGGTAGCATTCACCCCTCCATGAGTTGTCCCATTCATAGTCCCATTTTTGGCACTTTGACACTCATGTTGTTTTCACCCCCTAGGGATGGGAGTCCTGATAGTCTTACTCATGTTCGAGAATCAACCACATACTCCTTCTCCTCATTTTTCTAGATTTCCCAATGGACTCCAAGGACATCTCCTACTGGTTATCATTTGAATGCACCTCTGTAGTATCATTATCCCTCCATTTCATCCACAATCAGCTTGCCCATCTACAAGTTCCCCTCCATTCATTCACCTCATACAAAAACCCACCTATGGGGCCCCCACTCTCCACCAATTCTCCATCCAACTTGCGCCCTCACAGGTCAAGCCATCTTGCACTAGGGAACCTATTTCTGTAGCTGCATACTTATCCCACATTATTCTTTATTCATTTGGTAATTGTGAAAATCCTTTGTTTCTCGCTTTTACCTAGCTTTTTGTTGTCTCCCTTGGCGACCTTCCTTTTCCGGCAATGCAACCCCTGTTGCCCTTGTTTGGGGCATTTTTTACCTCTTACCCTTATTGACCTCGTCCAGAAACCCCTAGTATCTCACGGTCCATACACCTATGATCTATGATTTTGTCTACTTTGTCATGCCTCTGGCACCATTTAACCTACGTCTAGTCATCCCCCTAACACTAGATTCAGTTTCACGGTTGTTTCCACTCATACTTCACATATATCCCCAACCCAGGGCAGTCTTTAGTCTCACCAAATCTTGACTTAGTCCATGCACCACATCAGTTCCTGATCTCATCCATTGGATTTCATGAAGCCTTTTTCTTCTTGAAGTTGCATCTCCCTTTCTGTCGACATCAGCAAAGTTTCCAAAAGGGAGACAATATCTTGACTCTCATTCCATTTACAATGAGGCATCTCGGATGACACAGAGAAAAAAACCATTGTTCTCTGTTGTCGTTGACCCCCATAACATTTGACTTCAACTTTATCTCATGTTACGGTGGGTCTTACTTTGTGACTATTGCAGTTGTTTTTATATTTGTCGAAGACCTCTAAAATTTGTTGGGCTATCAATGCCTATGAATTATCGACACTTCTTACAGGAGTCATCACCTCTTTTCAGAGTATGTTCACCATCTGAATCGTCCTCTTCCATGATCAAACCACCCCAGAGGGTGCTGCGGTTATCTACGTCAACATACCACTTCATTTACTGTCTTACACATTTTTGAGTTACATGACTCGAGCATGGGGCATGCTCGCCTCATTTGTACAAAGTTTTGTTTTTTCACACCTTAGTGAAAGGTTTGGGTCCCACAGGTTCCCCTCTCCCTCCAATGGGTCTCTCTGGCAATTCCTCTCAACACTCTCTCTTACAATGATACTCTCATTAGAAGAAACATTGATGTATTTTGGCTATCCATATGATCCTAACCTCACACATCAGGGGGCATCTATTATCACTGAAATTTCATCTGCAAATGGTTATAGAAATCTTTCATCTCCAAACACCTATTAGTTCATCCATGGTCCAAAAAATTCATTTCCAAAGGGAAAAAACTATACAATTGGTTATAAAATTAGCATGTGCTCAAAATGCAAAGGAAGCGTGCACACATGCACCAATCAAAAATGTCGAAAAAGCGCACATGCACCCGATGCACGACTATGGACGCAAAAAGCCATGCACACTTTAGAATGATGCATTAATGATCCTGGTTGGCCTCCCACCCACTTCTGGTTCAGCTCCCAATTCAATTTGACCCCCAAATCTGATATGAATCCAAGTGGGGGGATGGTCAAAGACCTAAAGGTGCCATAAAGGGCCCCTTGTTCACACTAAAGACTGGTTGGAAAATGCCTCAAAGCTTTGCTATAAAAATAAGCCATGGGTGCACTATATTTCCAATAATCTATTTGCATTTTTATGCTACCTCTATTCTCTTGTAAGGAACCTCTTTCCTCATTGGAGCATATAAGCATCATTTCATTGGGCCATTCACATCACCTCTTGAGTGAATGAGCTTTGGATTTCTTCACCATTTCCTTTTAGTTTTCTATTTGTAAGAATAGCTCAATCATTGGGGGTTCAATATCCCTCCCATGGAGGAAGAGGGGACCCATAAGTCTCCCTTTCTCTTTTGTGTTTTCCCACTAATACAATCTATCCATTGGTTGCATGAATATCTGTCTTTCTTTTGTTCTATTTTCCTTATGCACTTTAGTTTAGTTTATTTAATTGTTATTAGATTAGTTGTTTATTTTCTTACTATGAATGATGTTTCTAAACCTTGCACTCATTTTTGTCCTGTCTAACTAACCCAACTGGACTTTTAAGTGTCCTTCGTTTTCTCATTTAGGTGACAAAAAGGATACAACATAAAGGAAAAAGGCGGCACTAACAAGAGGGATTGGTCATTTTTTGTTAGATATGATGCAACAAGAAGGCCAGTTAAGTATACTCATGTACATGAAGAAGATGATATTGTAGAAGAAGATAATGGGCCAGATCATACAGAGCTGGAAGATCATGGGTCGATAGATGAAGAAGACAAAGAAGATGAACTAGGTGTAGGAGACAATGTAGTTAATCTTGATGATGATCATATTGATGAAAATATGCTCCAAAATGACATTGATGACGATGATGATATCGTCAATCCTTTCAACATATTTTTTGAACTAAATGATGATACAGATGTTGAGTTATATGAAGAAGAAGGTTTAGAATAAGGATGATATAGAGGTTGAGTTGGATCGGGTACATAACTATATATTTTAATTTGTATGAATTATTATCTTAAAATAACTTACTCATGTCATGGGTTAATTACCTGTTTTTAAGTTTTATGCTAATTTTTTATATCCTATGTTACATGTTGTTTAATTATTATGTCAAACCTGAAAATAGTTTCCATACTAGAGTACATGGTAAACTAAAAATGTCATTTACAAACACATAATTTCATTTACCTTCATTAATTTTTGTTTTGGTAGTTTATATGAATGAATCTAATTACTATGTTTCTTTTGATTATTTTCTATTTTATACATTGGGTACTATTGGGGAATTGAGTGTGATGTGAGGGGGAGGGGAGCGGCCATGTGAGCTTCCACCTTCATGTGGTTGACCTTGTTCAATAGAGGATACATTATTCTTGAAACCAAGATAAGCTCATTCATCTTTATACCATCATGATCATAAATGTCATCATTGTTGACATAGTATTGCATCAAAAACCCAAATCTATACTTGATATCACATTCTATCAAATAGGCACTATACTTCGTGAACAACCCGCTTCTATCATGGATCACAAACATTGGTCGCCATTTTTAGGTCATTTTCATTCCATTTGAGGATGGGTGATGATATGGTACTAGATGCGGGAATGTGTGTGTCGAACAAATTTTATAAGGAAGAATTAAAAGGCATTGTACTAGGACTAAACATGGGCAACATCAGTGACCTGTACTCATGAATGGGGCCAACATTGAAATTTTCCCAAATTGTTTCTGTATGCACTGAAATTTCACATGGATAGACTATTCACATGACTTAACGATATGGGAGGGTTTTTGGACTCAAATATGACTCACACACCCACTTGTTTCCATCATCAATTCATCATGTAAACCATAAACCCTATTTTTAATTTCTTTCAAATTACACAAATTGGGTGACACAAGTCCATTATCTTGACAGTTCACTTCTATCCCAGAGAAGTTTTTGTGTTTTGAAAACACAGGAAAATCACACTTTTTACTCTTATTCATGCTAAGAACAGTTTTCAAGGTCCTATTTAGAATTATTAAATCTGTCGACCACCATTTTCAATCTTCTTCAACCAGATGAAAATCTATCATACTTAACCTTCCTCAGCCAAAAATAATTCAAAAAAGAGAGTGTATTTATTTTCCATAATTGTTGATAAAATTTTGTGTACAGGATAAGCCTAAGAAGATAGAGCATATAATATTTCATTTTCCCCTCGTTAAAATTCTAGTACTAGAAGAACTTAAGAAGACAAACATAGACTGCTAGTCTTTCTTATTATCAACAGTGATTTCCTCATAAGATTTTAATATTCCTAAAACAGGGAAAGATCCTCCTTCTTCAAGTGAACAAATACCCCAGACAACCTCTAACAACTCAAACAAGAAGGAAAAGGGCAAGAGATCAATAGAACAGAGTGTAAAGCATGATAAGGATATTATAGGAGCCTCTGGTACTAGACAAGCTAAGAAAAAGGAAAGAAGACTTGACTTTACCCCTGAAACTATAGAGGTTATAAAAATTAGTAGGCCTCTGACTATATCTACAACAAAGAAATTAGCTCCCATAGATACAGACAAAGTTGAAGAGATTTTTCAGCATGCAATTGTAGAAACAAGCAAAGATCATTCTCCATCATAAAAGAAAGATAAACCATTAATATAATTTGAAATCCAATTAATTAAAAAATAAAATCATGTCATTGTCGAACTGTAACAAGAGAACATAAAAATGAATAAAGGCATTGCTGAACACTTGGATTTTTATGAAAAGGCCCTTGAAAATAGCATAAAGATGGTGAAAATATCCTTACCTCTACACAAGCAGGTAAAAAACCTACATCAACAAAACAAGACTCTGCAAGAAGAAAATAGATCACTTAAGTAGAGGTTGCAACAAATGAAAGAGAAAGAAGTAAAGAGGAAATTGGATTTACTGGCTCAATCAGAAAAAATATAAGGTGAAGTTGGTCCAGGATCATCCATTTTGTCTTCTAATTGTCCATATTTTTAAACTAGTAGATCAAGGAGTCAAACCCTAATTTTACAATTATGGGGAATACCTATGGTTTGTGATTTTTCCTTTAAAGGAAATGTTTTTGAGCAAGGAATGTGCTTCACATGTTTCATTATCCTCATATACCTGAGACAATACCATTAGATGGCACTTATATATCAAGAAAATATCAGATATTAAAAACAATGAAGAACAAAACTTTCACAACAAGCTCATGATGCAAAAGTGCTAAAGCTGCAGTTTCACAGCGAGCCTGCATTCACACGTTGTGAAAGTGACCAATTTTTCCAAATCACCAAGATTCGATCGCCAACTGGAACACAAGTGTTACATGATCATGGAGATTCTAAGGACTAATTTTTTCTATTCAGTTGATGTATTTTAATCATGATATTTACATGTTTAGTAAGTCAAAAACTAATTCCTAATTTCAAGCAATTTAGTAGTAGTTTGTTTTGGTGCAGTTGTATCTTAATCTAAAGATAGAAAACCTTCATGAATTTGACTCCTTTGGGTTGTTATGGCATGAATTTTTATATATTGTAATTGAATATGTAAAAGCGGTTCGAGTGGTGTGAGAAATATCTTTGTGACTGCATGTTGTAATGTTTTTATGAGATTAATATAATTTTTCTTGGATCAAAAGATGTACCATATCTTTGGTGATCTAGATGGATGTCATTGGCCTCCCACCTATTCCAACTAGTTTATTTTGGCAGTTTTGTTTCCTAGTCTTTGGGTCCTTGACTTGCAGGGCCATTTTGAGGCCCTAAACAACATTTTTAGGGCCCACCTCAATAAAAAAATACCTTTTATATATAGAGAAAAAAATATGTATTCCTCGGATAGACCTTTCCAATGGGCTATCGTGCACCTAAAACATAGATTGTATGCAAAAGTTATGACCTCGGGAAGTTGATGTACTATCTTACCCAAGCGGGGCCCACATGACATTTGGCACTTCATCTCCTAAGGTTAGGTTTTTGGATGTCTAGGGTTTTTGACATTCAAGTTTATTGTAAAAGAGGCCTTTAGAGCCTCATTGTAATCATATTCTTGAGAATGAGTGTAGTCATCACATCTCTTCTTAGAGAAAATCCGCCACCATTCCAACAAGCTTGTTTTCCGCTGCATTTTACAGTTTCACCTTATTTCCCCATTGAATAGAAAACTAGTTTTACTATATCTATGTTATTCTGTGTTAAGCATCTTTTAATAATATGTATTCATTTTGTTCTTCTCATAAAATATGGATCATTTGAACTCAAATATTCATATGAATATGTTTCCTTATGTGTGTTCTCTCATGGTATATGTGCTCCTTTCTATTTAATTCATTTAAATGTTATATCTTCTCATATTTGAACAAGATTAGGTACTGCATAATTCATTTACAGTTTAATGCTCTGATGTACGTGTTCAGATATTCCACCTTTTTTTATTTGAAAATTACCTTAGAATTCATCCTATACTAATTCTCTATTGTAGTTTGAATGTTTTCTCTATTCATCCCCCATCTACAATTTTATTTAAATTTTCTAAGGAAGTGTTTTCTATCTTGCCTTTGATCGACCTCTGTTTTATTGACCAAGTATATAGAAGATAATTTATCTCATATTTTGACTCCCTCCCTTTTTGGTTGCCAGAGACGATAACACTATGTCTAACATTATATAGGAATTATCAATCTAGTGGAAGGACAAAAGGCCTAAATATGTAACCTAGGAACCAATAAAAATTTTATAGCAGTTTTCACACCTCTAGACTTGAGGACAAATTCAATGATTGAATGAATGGATTTGCACTACCACATGTATCATGAGGGAAAGAATGGAAGACTAACCACACACACACACACACACACACACACACACACACACACACACACACCACTAAGAGGGGAATAGAGGAGATTGGAGTCTCCAGTTATTTTTTGGGCCAAACTAAGAAACCCTACAGTAAGACAAAAGAGGATGAAAATAAGATGGTCAACCATTAGATTGATAAGGACCTTAAGATCTTGCCAATGATAACCTATCATCATAGCTTCATGGTGATGTTACTATAGTTGGGTGCTGTAGATAATAGTGATACACTTGAAATTCCCACATATTCATACTTTTTGAGTACATGTGAATTGCACAGATCATGTTTCATGATATATACACTTTTAGATTGGGTAATTAGGGTTTTTCCTTTTCCATTTCATGTAAAATTAGTGATATGAGATGATATTGACTTGTATTTTTACCATGACAACATTCAAGGTAAAAACAAGGGGCTTAGACCCTAAACAATAATCATATATTGGCTTGTGGCCATGCATAGCACCTTAAACCATGACACGTTCCTTTTGTAAGGTATCAATTTCCCAAGGGTGGTATACATGTAAGATTATAAGGTTTTGAAAACCATGAACACTTCTATTCTCCCTCATAAATAATTATTTGAGAAGATAATGACTTGTATTTTTACCATGACAACATTCAAGGTAAAAAAACAAGGGGCTTAGGCCCTAAACGATGCTTCTATGGCTTGTAGGCCATGCATAGAAACTTAAACCGTGACACATGTCTTTCGTAAGGTATAAATTTCCCAAGGGTGGTGGCGGAAAACAAGCTTGTGATTAATTTTTTCTTCATTGTGCTTATTTCCACCAACAAAATTGTCACCAAAACGATCCCCATATTCATGTCCACTATTTGGGGAAACCAAAAAAAATCCCTCCTACAAAATCGAAAAGAACACAACATGAAAATTTCTTGATATAATGTAAAATAATTGATAGGTGATAAAAAGTAAATTGGAAGATAAAGATACTAAAATTTAGAGTTTGATTTTAGTTTGATTATCCATATAGCAACAACTATAGAATTTAAGGAAATGGAAATTCAATACACTCCCTCATAGGAAGAAAACAAAAGCTAAAAGGGAAACTTCCAAAAACAAGGGTAGCAGTAAAAAAGCTTAAAGAAATTAAAGGTAAAAAGAAAAGTAGAAAAGTGATCATCATTATGACACTAAGTACAAAATTACATCAAGCCACTAGAAGACATTAAAAAACATTCCAATACCCTTAGCAATGTAAGGAGACATTTAACTTAATCATAAGGCCTTGAAAAATGCATTAGGGATGCATGTTCCCTGACCATTGTCATGTGTTGGGGAGCATATTTAGATTGTTGCAACCCCTGCATCTTAGTTAGATTGTGGGAAAACTCTGCATCTTAGTTAGGATCATATTTAGATTTTTGCAACCCCTGCATCTTAGATTTTGATTTAGTTAATATTGTTAAGGAGAATATCCCTCCATTGCCAGTAATTTGAAGTTGTTATCGAAACACATGATCATAGTCGATGTAGAGAAAACAACAAATATCTTGAATCTTCATACAATATTAAACCTTATGTTTTCTACAGTGAAAATTGTTAACTAGTGACTTCCCAGGATGGAGGGGGAAAAGATCCTAATTAGATAATATTCTTATAGTTTTATCCTCATGACTATTGTTTGCTTTCAATGTGAATTTCCATTTTAATATTTTAATATTTTAATGGTATTTCTGATTGATCTGTATCAAAATGAAATGGGTTGAAATATATTGCAATATTTCTTCCATTTATATATATAATTAGCTCATACCTTTTGTCATTAGAAGTGCACACATAGTAATCAATCAATAAATTATTTCTTTGCTTGAAACCTCTTGCTCCTTCCCATAACTAGTTTTCATCGAAGTTGAAATTCTTGCATTTCATTTTCCTCTTGCAAGGTTTAAAGAGTCGAGTCGAAATTCCACTAGTTTCACGACCACTCCTTTGAGTAACAAAAACCTAAAATCAAGTTCTAATTAAAATTTATCTACAAAATTTTCTAGGGCTCTTCAAACCCATCTTAGCTTAGGTGTATATCTTTGGAATAGGATTGTCAGAATAACTTTCCAAAGATGCTAAACAAACATAGAGATTTGAGTTAGGGAGTGAAATCTAGTTGCTATATCATTAACTTTGGGAATCTCTTCTAACACAAGGGGCAAGAACGAGGTCGCATTGTGGCCGACAGAGTAATCAACCCTACTTTGTTAGCCTTGGTGTAGTGGTTACACATATTATGGGAATCACTTGGGAGAAACCCCTCTTTGTGAGGAATCTCTCAAAGTGATTTTGGGATTAGTTACCTTGCCCTTATGTGTTAATCAGACCGTCGAATGTCCCCCCTCTACTTTGGTATAGTAGGTGGTACCATAGAGTCCATAATATTTTAGACTTCATACCCAAGGTGAAAACACATGGAAGGTGGTGTTGTACCTGGGATCGACATTGGCCAGACTTACTCTAAATCCTAATAGGGTTTCCCACTGTTAAGTGAGGTAACTTGCACCAGGGCGTAAGTTCATTAAGCAGGTTGTCAATGTAACTTTCCCACCCACAAAAACTCATCCCCTTCGTGCATCGATCCTACGATGTTGGATTCCATCACCAACTAGTGCCTCTTTATGAGAAAGTTTGTTTGCTTTCTTGACTCCTAGATTAATTAGCGTGTGTTGTTTGTTCTCCTCAGTAGGCCTTAGGATTGAGTATGTGTCTAATGACATCAGTTATTAGGTCTTATAGCTAGCATCATGACCCATTACTACCACTTGTTGGAATGTGTCATTTGACTCCAAACATGCCCCTATAATGCCTAGATAGTATACCAATAGTAATAGAGCATAATACAAGTGTGAAAGAGACTATGGTAATTATTATCAGTGAATTGTGATACTAACATGATATTATTAATGAAGTAGAACCATTGTACTAAGTAGTGTTACAACTTGATAGAACAAAGTTGGTTTAGCTTATAAGCATCCGAGTCCTATTGTTGCACATGGAGTTGCATACCTTGTAAATGTTTATTGTAAGTGGAATACTAGTAATACCATTGATTATGATATGGTTAACCATAGGATAAAAAAATATGCCATGCTCAACTAGATTCATATGATCAAACTCATTCGAATATCTTGGGATACCAGAAACATATAATGGAGGATACCAATATTCATCTTGGGATAATTACATATTTATTTACTTAAATCATTGAAATGTAATTTTTAAAACACATAATAATCATACCTAATTTTCAAACTATGGCATCACTTTGCCAATGGAAGGAATCTCAAGAGGAAGATAATTATGTCCTTGACATGTCACTAGATCATATTCAAAGGCATGCATTTTCCTTAGATTTCTAACTCAAGGACATTTATTAAGCAATATGGTTGAATAAATATAAAATAAAGTCATTCAAGTAGGATATCTAGAGTAAAGATGTTGAAATTGACAAGCTTAAGACTACTCATGGTGAATAAATAATGAATAGAAATCAATCAAGGATCACACTGAATCGATAAAGGAAAACTTATTCATTATTTAAAGAGTTTCCATTCAAATTAACTATAGTGATGGATTTGGTTTGGAACAAGATAATTTATGAATTTCCTTCCCTTTGGTGGAACTTGAAATGTTATCCATAATACTATTGTAAATTTGTGCAGATCAGTGACAATGTCACTGGGGTCTAGAGCCAATTTTGGAGAAAGATACGATGGTATCCATTGGTTTAATCATGGGGAATACTCTTCCTATATATGTTCTCATTGGAATAAACATAGATTATAGAATTCAGGTCTCAATTGATGCCAAGAACATTAGAACAAAAAGAGAAACATTGCTCTCTCTACAAGATCTTTTGAAATATTTTGATCTTGAGATAAAGAGGTTTATAGATATTATGAATCAAATAATATAATTGGGGTTTTCTTATCCCTAGAGGAAAGAAGTGGTGTTGATCACTTAGGATGAACACATTTTCTTTGGAATGATCTAGTGTTGAAGTAGATGAAGGTCCCTACTATACAAGGTTTATTAAGTTTCCTTGAGCCTTTTATTTCCATTTTGGTTCAATTGATTTCTTTAATATTTGTATGTTTCAAAATCACTTATAAATATATGACTTATTTGGATAATAAAGTTAGAGTAGTGAAACCCATCAATAAATGGTTACACTCCCTTTTTCCATGCTCCCAAGCTCTATATTTTCTTGCTACACCTTGAATTTTTCCTTAGTTGATTTCTTTTTGGGTAGAGGGTGGAGGTACCTCCCTCTCCAACCTTGACATTACTCTGGATTACATTTGCATCACCTTTAAACCTAATCTCTCCTCTTTTATCCATTTCCCTAACTTAGTTTACTATTTATTATGGAAATTACATTTCATATCACACCTCCCAAATGAGAGGCTTTTGAGTCTCACAAAATATTTAATGCTCAGGCCATAATTATGCATTGTGATTGTTTTTATGAATATGGGAATTTTTTTTTTTCACACCATGTTTCAATCTTTGAAGATAAAATAGATTTAATTCCTTGAAACAGTTTACATCGATTCTAGAATGCTCATTGTACCTCATGATTTAACAAGTTCAAATCGATATAAGTTATCCTCTTCTACACTTTGTTTTTCTTCTCAACTACAATCTTATTGACCTCCCACAAATTATAATCAGGAAAATGAAAGACTTGTACAATCTACTTCCTCAATGCAGACTCATCTTGATGGTCTTCCATGGCCTATCCAATGAAACAATTCACATATTTATTTCCTAGTGAGACTAAAATTGCACACATTCAAAATATTTCCACCTATTGCCATATTTCCTCTTCTGTTACTACATTGATGAAGCTACATCAATAAACCCTTGCATTTTATTTTCATCTTAATTCACTTGGATGTGCACATGGAACTAGAAAAGGTGTTATGTTTCATTAACTCATGATGATGAGAACACCCATGCTCAACTACCACTGCTCATTTTGAGTTTTCCACTTTTGATTGTTAATCCTTTAGTATTCTTATCTTGTCCTTTAGTATTGATGTAGCCTCCACAACATGGTGTAAAAGGTACATACAATGACTATGTATCTACAACCAACAAAACATATCCCAAAGAAAACATCACATGATTAAATCTTAATGTAACTCTTCTAGCTTCCTTACCAATTTATGTCTCCTTCCTCTATTGGAAGCCTAGGAGTTGTTGTTGCTTCTCATGCTCCTCCATATCTACAATATTCCATACCTTTTGTCTTCATGGAGTGAGAGGACATTTCAATGCCTATCGTTTCCACTACAACTTATCATTTTAAATGGTGACAACAACAAAGAAGTGTTGTTGGCCAAGACAACAACTTCATTTTCCTTCTAATTTGAGTAGAATGGTTTCTCTCCTTGGTTATTTAATGGAAGTGGTGATTTTTGCAAAGCATGTTTACCTTTATAAGGCTCTTCCAAACTAGTGGTCTTCAAGACAACATAACATCATCTTCAAGGATTCTTCCTTGTAGTTTTGGGTCTTTGTAGGAGATTCTTCTCTACTTATATTTGCTTCCAATAGTTTCTTGACCATTTATTCTTCTACCACTGCATCTCCTTGGAATGATTTCAATCCTTTCACTATAGATGCAACCATGCCTCTTTATTATCATTTTTATATCAGTTAAGGACAACCTTCTGTCACATGGTCCAATGCTTTGCAGTATGTCCATGCTATGCAAGGATTTGGGAAGTCTCTTGCCAAATTTCCTGGTTGGTTGCAGTTATAACAAATGATTGGTCCTCTTCCTCCTTTACCAAATCCTCTTCATCCTTGAACTCTATTGAATCCTCCTCATCTACCTGATTAAATCCTCTCAGATTATTGTATTGTGGGACTCCCTCTACTGTGACATTTTATTCTTGGATCCTATTGTTATAGAAAATGTTTCCTCACTCCATGCAACCTGCTTGGATGGCCTTCCATTTTCCTCTGCAGACTTGAAGCCCCCTTTTTGTTCACTCTAGAGACAAAAATGCACATTTTTATACATATATGCACCCTATCAGTTATACAACAAGAGTATACACAAGTTGCTCCACTACAACCTACATACATTGAGTTTGGTGCTCAAAAATTAAAAATTATGTCGGGTTTCCATGCCATGTCATGAGATACATGATCCTTGACCTTCCATATACTGGAAACACTGTGACTCAGCCCTTCAGTTCCATTTGTAGGTTATAATTTGAGCCATATCGAATCTTATTCAACAATTCAACTTGGAGAGCAAAGACACTTTGAAGAAATTTCACTTCATATTGAGTTTGCATCCCTTTGTCCTTGAAATTATGAACTTATTGTGTTCATCCCCCAATCTCTTCCTTCTTTATGATGGAGAACCTCATTGAAACATGTATATGACCTTGTCATTGTGGATGATTGAAGTAGTGGAGGCCCAGCTAGAGGGACTTAGTTTCTCGGTTTCGATATGTGTCATTATACAAGTTTGTCACCTATGTACTTCTGTTGATTATTTTAATATAAATACTATTTTCTCATCCAATTGATATCTTGCAAATATTTGAATTACTATTCCATGGGATTATTTTTCATGTATGTTAATGGATTATACTAATTGATATGTTGACATCATATACTATCACCATATGCTTGTGTATCCTATTTTTGGAGGAAAAGTTGTAGTTATAATGCTTTGGGTTGCATGCTCAATGATGGTCTTCTTTGAACAGCCGGACGAGGTAGGATTTTAGCCTTGTCTTGTTAGAATTTCATTTATGTGGCATAATTGATATTATATTTGTTTTCTGGGTGTCATTTCCTCTGTTGTGGTTTACCCCTAGCCATAGAGATATTTTCCTCGTAATAGAATTAGCAACTCCACTGGGGATATCTCCTTTTTTAAGGTTTTGAGTGTTTGTATCCTTGATTTTCTCTCTGTTTTCCTGAGTTTCCTTGTTGCATGTTGCTTGACAGCCTGTATTTTACCTTGAATATGAGTTTCTTGGCTTAACCCTTGTTGGATTATGTTGTCATTGATGCCAATGGTTTGATTGATTGATGCAAAGTGATTGATTGATGTCGAAGGATTAATTGATTGATGTCAAATGTAATATGTATTTTCCTTGATGAGATTAAATAGATATAAAGTATATGATGCATATGATGTCATGCATAGATGAAGATGGATCAATGAGTTATCATGGATACATGATGCAAATATGAACATGGTTCAATGTGGTTTCTTTGATATATGATGCATAGTTAGATTGATCATTATAGTCTTATCATGGTTGATAAGGTGCACAAATGGATGAACTCCAAAGTGGTCCCCTTATGGTGAAATCCCTCATGGGAAGACACTTTACAGTTGATTTATCCTAGAAGAATGGTTGGAGGACCCATGCTTGAGTGTGGAATAATAATATCAAGATCTGAATTTTTCAGTGAAACTATCCTAGATGGATAGTGCTTTTCATTCCATTTCCGGTGGTATGTGGAACGTCAAATAACTCCTCACGGTTAGAGAATTATGGACATGAGAAGTTGGAGAACTGAGGTTTGGGTAATGGACCCAAGTTTGTTTTATGAATAATTGTATGAGTTTTGATATATTTGTAGGTAAGACTATTATGTATGGATAGTACATGTCATGCCATTTCTCGTGGCATGTGCAACGTCACATAACACCTCATGGTTTGAGATTTATGGCCTTACGAAGTTAGAGGACCCTCATATGTTGGCTTGAAGCCCTAGAAGGTCAAAGAAGTCAAAGGGATTGCAAAGAAGAAATTATTATTTAAATGATAAAGTAAAGTGACAAAGTCAAGAAGGATTATTTAAATAATAAAGTGAAGTGACAAAATCAAAGAAGATTATTTAAATGATAAAGTGAGGTGACAAAGTCAAGGAGGAATATTTAAATGATAAAGTAATGGAGAACTTTCTAATTATGGAAAGTGGTTAAACCTAAAAATGAGGAAAATAGGTTAAGTGACCTATAAATGGGTAAGTGACCTATAAATAGGTTAAGTGACCTAGAAATGGGTTAAGTGACCTAGAAGATGGAGAGTATCAATAAGAGGCAAGGCTCTCTCATTTGACAACACACTTGAGAATATTGAAGATCTATAGGTGACTGAGGTAACCAAAGGATATCTAAGCCGAATTTCAGAGGGAAGGTGAAGAAAAGAGGGTTGGAATTCAAGGGAGAATAAATTCTAAGGTATGTTATTTACAGGTCATCTCACCATTTTCACAATAACATTTTTTCTATAATGATTCAGACCGTGCGATTGATATGAAATTGAGGAAAAATATCCAAGTATTTGTGGTAAAAAACTAAGCTTGTGGTTCATTTTATTTTTGGAGTTACACTCCATGGAAAATAGGGTTTGTGGCTAGTCCTAAAACTAGTCTAAAAATAGTGTTTCGAGTAAAAACATCATAAATTCTTCATAACATATCCAAATTCTGTAAGAACAAATGTGTTGGTTAGAGTACAGTCTATAGCATGTTTTTTAACAGTTTCAAATTGATTCGACAAACATTCTGTGCAGGGCACTCTCTACAAGGTTTCTCTTTAGAATAAGCCAAAATTTAGCAAGGTATGCCATTTTTGCTATAACTCCTTTTCTGAGAGGTTACAAGTAGTGACACCTGGAGGAATTGCATTAAACACATTGAAGAACATTATGTATCAGTTTTAGATATTTATTCATTATAGGTACATAATTATGATTATTTCAAGTTAGGGTTGTTGACTAATTCAAAACCAGTCATGGTTGAGACAAGTAGTTGATGAGTTGGCACATACATGAGGTGTATAGTTTATGATGATGGTAAATATTGATGAGTCATTGTTGATTATTGGTTGACACATGATTGGTATATACTTGGTACATGGTTGGATGCACTTGTTTATGGTACAGGCTGATTACAGGTTGTTTGGTACAGGTCGGTGCATGGTTAATGCACTTGTTTATGGTACATATTGATATCTATTGAGGATTGTTGCCTCATCTCAGATTGTACTGAGGGTGTAATTTGAGTCTTGCATTATAGAGATGGTGCTCTTGTAGAGTTGTACTCTATTCAGTTGTTTCTAAAAACCCCCAAGGATTGTAGTCCATAATAAAAATAAAATTGTACATATATATTGTGTTCTTTATGTTCCTTGTGGTGATGACTTGTTGATGATATATTTTTGATATATGTTGCTGATATGTGTTCACATCTAACTAGTTATAAATGACAACAATGATTAATGAGTTAATGGTGATTGTTAACTAAGGAGTTTTGTGTAAGAGAGAAGTTTTGGGAAAAAGATCCCTACACTGTTCACCCCCCCCCCCCTCTCAGTGTAGTCGGTGTGTCCAACAATTGGAATCAGACTGGGCCTTCACTATAAGCCTTAACAATCTTGGAGGAGATCCATGGACACACAAATGGATGATGAAATTCCAATCCTTGATGGGGAAAACTATTCTTCTTGGGGAATAGATATGAGAATACATTTGAAGGAAATGGGAGTAGGTATTTGGAAGGCAACCATTAGTGGATCAGTTTCCATGAAGAACAATTCAAAGTTTGCAGCTCAAAGGGAAGGAAAGAATAATGATGCATTGGCTCTCAAGACCATTCTTAGTGGAATATCAAGCCCTATCAAAGAGAGCATGGGACAATGAACTTCCACCAAGGATCTATGGCTAAAGCTAGAAAATACATATCAAAGAAAGAAAGAAGATATTGAAGACCAATCCATCAAGATCATCAAAGGTAAAGAATCTCAAAAAATTCTTGATTGCATTATTTCTAAATGTAAGCTTGAAAACATTTCAAATGAAGACAAAGAATCAAGTGATGATAGCACAAAGGAAAATATTGAGGACATTTCAAATGAAGGCAAAGAATCAAGTGATCATGTTGGCAAAAACGAAGATCTTGAAGACATTTCAAATGAAGGTAAAGAATTATCAAAAACCCTTGATTGCAATATTTCAAAAGATGATGATGTTGAATTTTTCTCTACAAGTGAAGAAGAAAATCTAGAGATAGTTTATGTAGAGTTTGATGGTAGTTATCCCATGGAGAGAATAGAAGAAAATATATTAGAACTTCAAAAGAAGGTTGAATATGGTTTATATGAATATAACAATGACCATTATTATATAGACTATAGCTATCTTTTGGATAACACTAAAATTTTTCTTAAGAAGAGTCAAAGGCACATCTTGAAGTTAAGGGAAATACTCAAGGAACAAGAAGAGAGTAATAAGACTCAATTAGAAGAAACGGAAGAAGAGATCAAAAGACTAAGGAATGAAAAGGATGATAAGAAGGTAGATGATGAGATTATCAAAAGTCTTGAAACTATTTTCCATATCAAGACCCAAATTGAAGAAGCCAAAAGGATAGAGGATGTAACATCCCGCTCTGGCGCACTGACAAAAATTATTCTTTGAGGACACTTGCTCGCAAGTGATCTGGATTTTATGATGATGAACCACTTAACCTTGATTATGATGCATTAAGTTATATGACATGATGTTTTACTACATTGAGGTAGACAGGTGCTGCTGACTCAGTTTCATTGAGTGTGTAGGGTTTCGGACCTTGAGGATGCAGAGGCATCGGTGGAACTCCCTTGGACTCCGGATTGAGTCAGGGAGTGGGCTATTTGAGTTGTTTCATTTACTGTGATATTGTGTGGTTTTGATGATATGCTATTGATTTCATGATATGTTGTTGACATGATCTGACATGATGGTTGATGATGCAGGCTGACGATAGCTTGCCGACTAGACTCACATATGGAGTAAAGGGGCCACACACGAGTTCCAGAGAGATTGAGGGAGAGGTGTGACAGCATCCCTACCACAGCCTATTAGCACTCTCGTCGTGGCTCGAACTGTAGGTTAACGATTACCTAGTTCGAGAGGATCCACGATGTCGTGAGGGCAGACTGCGACAGTCGCTCACGATGATTCTAAGGGGCACGCA
>JZKD02S0132411.1:687367-698350 GCA_000966675.3 Picea glauca
AAAAAAAAAAAATTGCACTTGTTACTAGAATGTTTGTCATAACGAGGAAGGTCGTTACAGAGGAACTATTGAAGAATCAAATAAATGAAAAAGAAGAGTCATGTCATAAGTTAGAAGCTGAAGTTGTTGATCTTAGAAATAAAGTAGAGAAGTCAAATACATTCTTGAATAGCTGACAAATCTTGAATGAGATATTGGAAATTCAAAGATCACCAAATGATAAATCAAGTCATGGATACAATACATAAACTACACATGATAAAGCAAGCAACTCAAAGAAGCATGAGGTAAGGCCATCAAAGGATTAAGACAATGTTGAAAATCAACCATCTACACAAGGCAAAGAAAATTTCAAAAGAACAAAGAAAGGAAGACATCAAGAAGCTATCTTTGGGGCACCAAAGAAAAGGTATGAATGTATTTTTCATGGGCATTGTTATTCAAGTAGTGAATATGGTCACAAATATTTTGAATGTAGAGCTTATGAAAGGAGATACAATGGAAGATTTTATAACACCATAAGGTGTTGGATATGTGATCAAGTAAGACACATTTTTGTTCACTGTAACACCATGAGATGCTACAGCTGTAGTGGATTTGGCCACAAATCCTGGGATTTCTGGAACACAAGAAAAAATTCCATGATGAGGACTTCATATAGCATGGCTAGAAGAAGGAATGAAGCAAGGAAGGGAGACATCTTTGAAATGATGGATGATTAGAGCTCAAGTTATGAGAAGAAGAGATACCTTCAGAAGTGGTTGAAGAAGATTGAGCAGCCAGAACAGAATGGAATCCTTAAGGGAAGCTCTAGTAAGTCATCTACTAAAGCATACATGGGTGACAGAGGTATCAGTAGCTTACATATGCAGGCTGACCTTGAATAGGTTGCATACATACACGATATGTTGTGCATCAGTTCACCTATATGTGGTCAAGTCTTGGGAAAAAGGCAATGCACTTGGGTTGTATCTTGATGTGATGGTACAACTCTATGTTGCAGGTTCTGACATGGTTTGTTGTAGGTTCTGACACTATTTTTTGCATTTTTTCATGATCCTGTATTGATTTATGAAAAGTGATGATAAAAATTAATGAAAGGCCATCTTGGATGCATGGCACTAACCCATGAGTGTGGATGGAGGAATATTATGTTAAAGAACAATGTTGGTTATTGCAATGAAGTTATGACATCTTGGTTATATGATGATGATGCTAGATAGAGATGTCATTGATCTATTGAAGCATACTATTAGTACATTGGTAGAGGCACCTACTAGAAGTTTGATTGACACATATTTTATGGTGGACTTGGCATACATGTATGAGGATTCATCTTGTTGTGGTATTGGTGCATGGTTGGCATACTTGCTTGGTACAAGTAGTGATACATGTTGATGTACATGTTTGGTATATGTTTGGATGATGAGTACTTGGATAAAAGTACATCATTGATATTAGTTGATTAGCATATATTTTGGTACATGAGGCACTTGATGATTGAGGCACTTGGTTCATGGTAGAGACATATCAAGAGTGATATGACACTTGTTTGGCATGTTGGTATATGCACAAGGTTGGCATATTGGTGGATTCACATGGATGGCATATTGGTAGATGCACATGTTGACATGTTGATAGAGGCATATGGTTCATACATTTCATGGATGATATATTTTGGCACATTGTATGATGTTGATGTGCACAGTTGATGTACATGGGTGTTGTGCATGGTGGGCACATTTTGGTATATGATGTAATTGGTTGATATTTTCTTGTTGACATATCTTTTGTTTCATGATGTATGGTATGGCACAAGTTTGATGCATTGACAAGTCCAATGATCGTCATTGAAAGAGAAGTTGATCTATGATCCAGTTGAGCAGTAGCAATTGCATGTTGATCATATTGCAGAGGAGATATGGGGAGTCATTCTTGTTCCCATGATTCTAGGAGGAGATATTTATCAGATACATACCTAGAAAAGAGCCCTATATTTGAAGAAAGAGCATAGAGGCATAATTCCAGGGGCAGTGATGATCATAGGGGTGGAGTATAAGCGATGTATTTTCAGCATTACATCAAAGTGATATCCCTTGTTCAAAAGGGGAGATATTATTCAGAGGAAGATAGGGGAGAAGCCCCAAGGATAGTTCAAGCAAGGGGAGAATCCCAAAGAGGAGAATGACCCTTTGCCATTGATGTCAAAGGGGGAGAGATAGTCACATTGATGTGATTGATGGGGGTAGATAGTCATATTGATATGATTGATGACTATTGATGTAGAGCATGCTTTTTCTACATGTTTATATCAATGATTGGTGTTTACATCAATGTTGGTATTTCCATCAATGCCAAATGAGGAGATTGTTGGATCATGCTATCATTGATGCCAACAGTTTGATTGATTGATGCCAAGTGATTGATTGATGCCAAAGGATTGATTGCTTGATGATTGATGTCAAATGTAATATGTATCTTCCTTGATGAGATTAGATATATGTCAAGTATATGATGCATATGATGTCATGCATAGATGAAGATGGATCAATGAGTTGTCATTGATACATGGTGCAAAGATGAAGATGGTTCAATGTGAATTCTTTGATATATGATGCATAGTTATATTTATCATTATAGTCTTATCATGGTTGATAAGGTGCAAAAATGGATGAACTCCAACGTGGCCCCCTTATGTTAAAACCCTCACAAGAAGACGCTTTACAATTGAGTTATCCTAGAAGAATGGTTGGAGGACCCATGATTGAGTGTGGAATAATAAGATGAATATCGATGAATTTGTCAGTGAAACTATCCTATATGGGTAGTGCTTGTCATTCCATTTCCGGTGGTATCTGGAACGCCACATAACTCCTCACGGTTAGAGAGTTATGGCCATGAGAAGTTGGAGAACCCAGGTTTGGGTAATGGACCCAAGTTTGTTTGATGGATAATGGTATGAGTTTTGATATATTTGCAGATAAGACTGTTCTATATGGATATTACATGTCATGCAATTTTTGTTGGTATGTGGAACATCACATAACTCCTCACGGTTTGAGAGTTATGGCCTTACAAAGTTGGAGGACCCTCATATGTTGGCTTGAAGCCCCAAAAGGTCAAAGAAGTCAAAAATCTTACAAAGAAGAAATTATTATTTAAATGATAAAGTAAAGTGACAAATTCAAGAAGCATTATTTAAATAATAAAGTGAAGTGACCAAATCAAGGAAGATTGTTTAAATGATAAAGTGAGGTGACAGTCAAGGAGGAATATTTAAATGATAAAGTAATGGAGAAATTTCTAATTATGGAAAGTGGTTAACCCTAAAAATGAGGAAAATAGGTTAAATGGCTTATAAATCGGTTAAGTGACCTAGAAATGGGTTAAGTGACCTAGAAGATGGAGAGTATAAATAAAAGGCATGGCTCTCTCATTTGAAAACACACTTGAGCATATTGAATATCTAGAGGTGACTGAGGTAACCAAAGGATATATAATCCTAATTTCAAAGGGAACATCAAGAAAAGAGGGTAGGAATTCAAGGGAGGATAAATTCTTTTGATGATGCTTTCTAAGGTATGTTATTTACAGGTCATCTCACCAATTTTGCAATAACATTTTTCATATATTGATTCAGAATGTGTGATTGATATGACATTGAGGAAAAAAATACAAGTATCTGTGGTAAAAAATTCAGCTTGTGGATCATTGTATTTTTGGAGTTACACTCCGTGGAAAATAGGGTTGGTGGCTAGTACTGAAACTAGTCTAAAACAGGTGTGTCGGGTAAAAACGTCATAACTTCCTCATAACATATCCAAATTTAGTAAGACCAATTTTTTTGGTTAGAGTAAAGTTGATAGTATTCTTTGTAACAGTTTTAGATTGATTCAACAAATATTATGTGCAGGGAATGCTCTATAAGGTCGCTCTCTAGAATAAATCAAAATTCAACAAGGTATGCCATTTTTTCTATAACTCCTTTTATGAGAGGTTACAAGTAGTGACACCTGGAGGAATTGCATAAAACACACTGAAGAACATTGTTTATCAATTTCAGATATTTATTCATTATAGGTACATAGTTATGATTATTTCAAGTTAGGGTTGTTGACTAATCCAAAATTAGTCATGGTTGAGACAAGAAGTTGATGAGTTAGCACATAAATGAGGTGTATAGTTGATGATGTTGGTACATATTGATGAGTCATTGTTGATGACTAGTTGACACATTATTGTTATATAATTGGTACATGGTTGTATGCACTTGTTTATGGTACAGGTTGATTACAGGTTGTTTGGTACAGGTTGGTGCGTGGTTGATGCACTTGTTTATGGTACAAATTGATATTTGTTGAGGATTGTTTCCTAATATCAGTTGGTACTGAGGGTTTAAGTTGAGTCTTGCATTATAGAGTTGGTGCTCTTGTAGAGTTTTACTCTATTCAGTTGTTGCTGAAAAACCCCAAGGATTGTAGTCCGTAATAAAAAGAAAATTGCACATACATCTTGTGTTCTTTGTTTTCCTTGTGGTGATGAATTGTTGATGATATATTGTTGATATATGTTGTTGATATGTGTTCACATATAACTAGTTATAAATGACAACAATGAGTAATGAGTTAATGGTCATTGTTAACTAAGGAGTTTTTTGTAAGAGGGAAGTTTTGGGAAAAAGATCCCTACACTGTTCATCCCCCCTCCTCTCAGTGTAGTCAGTGTGTCCGACAACCCTTGCCCTGTCAGTGTTTTTCTTGGTATACATGGTTTTTACCTTGACAGACGCGTACATATGCAAGTTGTCTGGATTTAGGGACCATATATACACGCTTGTTGCTCAATCAGTCACGTACATGATCTCTTAAGTCTTTTTGGATGTTTTTGGTCTTTGTTGGATGTGTTTTGTGGGTTGTTGAGTCTTATTGGGTCCCTATTATGATTGTTAAGTGCCTACAAAGTGATAGGAAGCTTTGTATTGTTGTATTTTTGTGCGAAATTCTTTCTTGTCATCTTTTTCATTGGTTTTCCTTTCATACTGGTCTGAGTAGTTGTTTCTTGGTATCCTACTTGGCTTGTCTCTTTTTGCTTGCAATAGGGCCTACCTATGAAGTTGTTATTCATTCCTTGCATTTTCCTTTCATTATATCAAAAATGCAAAAATATTTTCTTACTTGCATCGTACTTATGGAATTTGCAATTTTGATTATTTTGCATTGATTTTGACACATTTGGAAAGATTTCACTTCATTGAAATTATAGAGATTGCATTGGAAAAATTGCATTTAGAAGCTTACCATCTATTTGAAATTCAAGACTAGTACTTAGCAGTGTTTTTATATTTTCTTAATTTTATATGTTGAGTCTGAATACCATCAGTTTCACGATCACACCTCTTGAGTCAACAAAATCCATTCAAATTAGCGCTTATTAATTAAAATTGATAAGAAACGATTTTATTTTTCAGGGTACACAAACAAGTGTAGGACCTAGAGCCTTGGAATAGGATTTTGCGAGTAAACTTTTCCAAGGTTATTAAAATCAACGTATGTGTCTGACAAGGGAGTGGTGAAACCGATTGTGTAATAGGTGATGTCAAGAGCCTCCACTCACACCGGAGTTAACCACGAGGTCACATGAAGTTGGTTGCAGAGATATCCCTCTAATAGCTTCCTAGAGTTAGAGATATTTCTTGGGTTCTATTTGTATCTGGGGGTCTTTCTAGTACCTTTACCTCCATGAGAGGCAGTTCTTTTGAAATTTCTATCTTTTCTACCCTACCCATATGGTGGACCGGACTTGTGACTACTTGCCTACGCATTGGTTATATCGTGGTGACTCTAGTTGCTTGACATAGGTAGCCACATATGTTACTTGCATGGGTTATTTTGTAGGTACCTTGAGTTAGATAATGGTCAGACAACACACAAATTTATGGAGGATTACCTCTTTGGGGGATATGACTCATTGCGTTATTAATCCCATGAGGGCCCTTAACTGATTATGATACCTCCACTCTATTGAAGGGAGTCTCAGGCACCTCTTGGGAGAGGCATACCTACTTTATTTTAAGAAGCCCTTTTCAACCATTATATCTTGTTTGTGTGCATTGACCTTTTTTTATTTATTTTGGTTTTCTCTCTGATTATTAGCTGGCCTTAGTATTTTGTATTATATATCAAGTTCTAAGTCATTGTGGTGGAATACCAAACTCCTCGTTGGTCTCTTAGTCTGTTGAATTTACCACAAGGTCTTGATCCTTTACTGAAGTCACCTTCTAAAAGGCGTAGAGTTAATAAGTGTTGTATGCATATCTCCACCTCCCAAACTTCTGATCATCCAACTATGAGTACTAATTCAAACATGAACATATCAAGAATTCCTTTGAATCCCTTCTCTTATGTGATTAGTAACATCCCCTCAAATCCTTCATCCTCAATGATGTGGGTGCTGGAGGTTCCCTCATCTAGTGCTACCCAACCTATGATCTCTACTCGACCCATAGGAAAAAACCCTTTTAGATCTCTTTTTGGTATGTTGAGTCATGATCCTCAGTCAATACCTTCAGCTTCTAATCCCTTTTCTTTTGGTATGCCCGACATGACATCACAAATCTCATCCTCCATTTCAACGACTAATGTGAATCATAGTTTTGGGTTTTGGGGAACGACGCCTCCTTATGTTCCTTTCTCGTTTGGTGGAGTTCATATTCTCCATGAGAATCCTACAGTTGGAGGCTGGAATCCTTCTTCCTCTAGGCCTAATCCTAGCTTTAGCACTCTAGGATGGAGTGCTCAAATGGGTGGTCAATTTACTTCCTATATTTTGTCCTTCATTCCCTCTTCCTCCACGTTGATTCCGATGAATGATTTTACTATAGTGAATCCCACTCCATCCTTTGGTGTTTCATCTAGTGGGATTCAATTTCATAGTATGGGAAACCCCCAACACATAGTTCCTTCGTTTGGGGGCAACGTATAAAATATTTATCATGTCACTTCTGCAGGTATGGTTCTCTTACAACCTTTCATGAATCATTTTGGAGGAGGATACTATCCTACCAGACAGGGCCATGGTATATACCAAAACCCAGGATGGTTTGAAATCCCTCAACCCTAATATTTCTCGGGAGCATGGGCTCAGATGCAACAACCTCGACTCCCTTTTCTAGCCATGCTTAATCTACCATATTTGTCAAAATTAATGAATGACCTTGTGTGTAACGATCCTTCTTAGCCCCCCGTCCTCATGAATCTTCCTTCAGATATTCCAAAATTTGAGGGAAAGAATGGTGAGGACCCAGATGATCATGTGACTACTTTTCATATATGGTGCTCATCTAACCCCCTAAATAATGATTCTATTTGTTTGAGGCTATTTCAATGCACTCTCACATGGGTCGCTGCAAAATGGTACATTGAGATACTGGGGGGAACATATGGAACTTTCAATTAGATAGTACTGGTTTTTCTCAATCAATTCCAAATACAGGTTCTTTATGATGTCGGCATAGAACTTTTGTTGACCTTTCACCAAGATAAAGCCACACATATCTCCGATCATATCCAAGAATGGTGAAAATGGAAGAGGTTTATTAAATCCTAAATTCCTCTAGATTTTATGTTGGAATGGTTCCTTAAGTCTTTGTTGCCTTATATTTCGAAGGATGTCTCTACATATGGAGTAAACTCCGAGGAAGAAGCCATATTCAAAGCCCAGAAATTGGACCTCATATATGTTCAATCTAGGATACTTTACATAATTATCCCCGACGCACTTCAGTCAAACTATGATCCTAGACAAAATTCTCAGCCTCATGCTGATGGCATCATAGGCTTCACAAATTCTAGGACTACAGACTTGGTGACAAACCAGTTGAAATATTTGTCTTTAAGCCATCCTGTAGCAGGAAAAGTGTTGCATTCTTCCTCCACCATCATCTAGTCAACTAATGTGCATTTTGTACAGTCTTCATCTAACCCAAATGATAACCAGCAACCAGGAGGGAATAAGAAGAAAGGGTGAGGTAATAATCATAAGGGTGGGAAAAATAATAATAAATCCAAGGAACACTAATAATGAAAAATCAAATAATAATGTTGGTGAGGGAAAGAAAGAGAAGAGGAATATGAACCTTCCCTCTGAAATTTGTAAATATGATCACCTTACCCACTTATGCCCCAAAATCGAGGAATCCTCGAGGCTCTTATCATAGTCTGATGTTCTGTTGACAAACTCGTTTCCACATAATCAGCATATGGTGTCAGGGACCTTCAATACCAAAAATTTGTCAAGTGGGAGTCAAAACCCCTCAACACATAAAGGTGTCCATATATGCATCAATATGGTTAAGTATAATATTTATGTATCCACTCTATCTAATGATTACGGTTCTTCACAAACCATTATAGTTCTAGAGTCTCCTCCTCCTCCTCTAGAAACACCCTTGCAAATCAAAAATCCAGAACCTCTTCCTCATATTTTGAAAGGAGTACTAAAGCAGTCTCCCCACAATCCTAATGCTAGAGTCACCCAAAACTATTTGATTGTCAAATGTTTGGGCCAAACCTCATGTGCAATGTCATCTTTAGAGGTTCTCCAAACATGTCCTTCATAGAGGAATTCCTTGTTATCTACATTAGGATCTCTAGACCTATGTGGCTCAAAGGTTATCAAGTTTTATGTCACAGATGCTAAGCCTCACTTACATTAGCACATGGGATTTATAATCCCTGTGGAGTATACAAAAATTACCATCAACTGTAATGTAATTGATGAAGGTGCTATGGCATGCGTGATGTCCCTAACTTGTTGGAAAGTCATTGGATCTTTGACCCTGTCTCAATCTATGACTGTGTCTTCATTTGATGGGAGTTCATTTCGACCCCATAGGATTCTTCCCACTTTTCTAGTCCAGCTAGGTGGAAGTACTGTGGAGGTCAACGTCGAGGTGGTTGATGCACCTCTCGACTAAAATTTACTACTAGGGAATAATCAGACTTATGCCATGATAGTCTTCATGTCATCTTTTTTTTCACTTTATATTTTCCTCGCGAAGGGAAGATAGTGAAGATTGATCAATTGTCCTTTGTGCATGCTAGTCCTAGTGCATCAGTTGGACCTTGAGCCCTTGTGATTGATAATTCTCAGCAGGAAACTGAGGATGTTGGTGTCGGTATGTATTCCTCCTTGATGGGTATTTTTTATTTCATGGCACCAATTCACCATATTCATTCCATTTATGGTGAGTCGTCATCATCGATGAGGTATGTTCCTTTATGTACTTCATATTTCAACGACCCTTGGACCCTACCTTTGTTGACTATCTTGTACGAATGTCAGTAACACATTAGGATGGAAATACCATTGTTAGTAACAAAAGTTGCATATCAGGTTATTCTAGATGCTACTGATGACCCAGATCCTTCCTCCTCACTGAAAGATGAGGTGGATCCTGTTTCAAAGCCCATATGGGTCACCCAATCATCTTGTTCACATTATTTCCTTGATAATACTTTAACTTTAGATGAATCCATCTTAGAGACCATGTCTAGTCTTGATAGGCATTGGGATGATATGCATCATTGATCCTATTTTCTCCCAGAGCCTGTTAAGATCGAAAATGATGAATTTAGATCTACCTTGAGTGAGATGGTCAGTCACGTCGTGGTTCTATTATATACGCATGGTATTTATGTCGAATTAAACATAGTGAATATTTCTCCTACCATCGTGATCGACATCTCTCGTACACCTAGTAAAATTGATAATGTATATATCAGTGTGGATTGTTCGCCTGAATGAATTAAAATCCTCACCGATATGATCAAATAATTCTGAGATGTATTTGCTTGTTCATATGAAGAGATGTCAGGGATCGACCCTAGAATTTCCGAGCATGAGATTAAAACCTATATGGATGCTAAACCTGTTAGGCAATGTCTTAGAGCTGTTAATCCTAGGAAGGCCCTGGCTACTAAGGCAAAAGTAGAGAAGCTACTTAATGTTGGTTTTATCTACTTGGTTCCCTTGACCAAATGGGCGTCCAATCTTGTTCTCATAGATAAAAATCAAGGAACCATCTATTTTTGCATGGATTTTAGAGACCTAAATAAGGCATGTCCTAAAGATAACTTCCCTACTCCTTTCATTGACTAGATTCTTGAAAAGTGTGTGGGAAGTGAAGTATTTTCCTTTATGGACAGATTTTCAAGGTATAATCAAATTCAAATCAAACCTGAGTATCAAAACAAGACGATGTTTATTTGTCCTTGGGGTACCTTTTTATACCGAAAATGCCTTTTGGTCTTAAAAACTCCATAGAGACCTTCCAACATGCCATGACCTTTTCATTTCACAATATTAAGCATATCATCAAATCTTATTTAGATGATCTCATTACTCACTCTCACAAGAGAGTATATCACTCCACTCACCTTCGATTAGAATTTGGGAGATGTTGTTATTATGACATTCGGTTGAACCCTCACAAGTGCATCTTCTGCATTAGGTTTAATCATCTTTTAAGATTCATAGTGTCTGAGCATGGGATCATGGTGGATCCTATAAAGGTTGAGGAAATACTTCGACTACCTCCCCCACCCAACATTCAACAAATTCAAGGTTTACAAGGGAAGGATAACTTATTTCATCGTTTCATAGTGAACTATGCAAATTTAACTAAATTTTTCATGCGTATTTTGAAGAAGGACACTCCATTTATATGGGATGAGAAAGCCCAAGAATCCTTCAATGCTCTTAACAAATCTTTGGTATCAGTGCCTCTGTTGAAGCCTTTGAACTATAGTAGAGACCATTTTATTTATATCGTTATGTCTGAAGGGATGGTTGGTATGGCACTAATTTAGTAGGAGGATGAGCTCCATGATCACATTTTCTACTATCTCAGATGAAACCTAGTTGGTCCTAAACTTAAATACTCTCACATATATCTCACATATAGAAGTTCGCCTTGGTCATCGT
>JZKD02S0132411.1:698474-723480 GCA_000966675.3 Picea glauca
GATTGTTATTTTTCAAGAATTGATCTCAATTTTTCTTATGTGAAATCTAATAAATCGCTAGTTTTTTGTCGAATTTATGTTTGACTTCCCTCGACTGAATGAGGACATTTTTCATGATGATTTGTTCATGGATGAACATATTTTCCTTATCTCATGTTTGGACCCCTGGTATGGATACATTTTGATCTATCTTCAAACCTTGAAGCTACCCTAGCATATGTCGAGAGACGATCGACGACGTATACGTCATTAATATAAGAATTACCTTATTATTGATGACACTTTGTATCATTGAGGGGTGGATAATATATTACGTTGTTGCTTGAATAAAGATAAATATGAAGGTTATCAATGACTATGACAGTGAGGCATTTCGTGGTAATTTATCTAGGCTTGCCACAACCCAAAAAACATTGCGAGCTAGTTATTTTTGGTCAAGAAGTGTCACCCTTGCCACGTGTCTGCTCAGAAAATGCATTCGCACCTAGCCCGTCTTCACCCATTCATCACCGTTGGTCCCTTCATCAAGTGGGGGGTGGATTTTATGGAATACAACCCAACCTCAGTTGGGGGGTGCCAACATATTACTGTGGCCATGGATTATTTTACTATATTGGAAGAGGCCATGCCTAACATTAAATCTGATGGTAAGACTACAACATTCTTCATGTTCAAGCATATTATAGCCCAATTTAGAATCCCTAAAGATATTGTCACTAATCATGGAAGTCACTTTCATAATGAAATGATAAAAGAGATAGCATCAAAACTGGGGTTTAAGAATGGTTATTCTTCCCCTTACTATCCCCAGGAAAATGAACAAGTAGAGGCAATGAATAATTCTCTCAAGACCATTTTGCAAAAACTTGTCAGCCAGAATAAATATGAATGGAATCTGATGCTTTACCCTACACTTTGGGCATGTCGAACCATAGTAAAGACTTCCACTAGTTTCTCTCCTTTTCAATTGTTACATAGCATGGATTCAATTCTTCCAATTGAATGTGAAATCCCTTTCCTTAATTTGGAAATTGAGATCCTACCTGACACATCCGATCTTGAATAATGCCTCGTGCACATAGAGAACCTCGATGAGAAGTGTCGAGATGCCTCTATGGCTTTCGAAGTGAATAAATGATGTGTTAAGGTTCAATATGATAAGTCTGTATGTCCCAGACAGTACATTGAGGGTGAATTGGTTCTTCTTTATGACCAAGCCAAAGAACCATTGGGGGCAGGTAAGTTCAACCCCATGTGGAATGGTCCTTATATTATGTGACATGTCTTAGAGAAAGGAGCATATGAATTAGAATATTATGAGGGGAATATGTTGGATGAGCCCAAAAATGGGCTCTACCTTAAAAGGTATTATGCTTGAACCCTCAAACTCGGGCATGACCTTTGTATACTAGTGCATCTTAGTGTATATACTTATTTATATTTTCCTTTATGTCATCGGCTTGCTTATCAAGTTTTCCCTTGGTTGGAAGATGTCAACGGAATATTCGGTTTACTTACGATTCGTGGATAGTTCCATTCATCATATGCAGAACTTGGATTCTGCTTCTTGGGTCATTTCCTCACTCGAGGATCAACTGTGTCTTCAGGTGGCCTTCGTATGGAGCCATCAATGAATAATGTGAATGAGTATAGCATCATTATATAACTATTATGCAATGACATTTCACATGGTGTTTGATCTTTATAATTTTGCCTAGACTCCTAGTTAGTCGTATGTCATTTGAATGACAGTTACCATGTGAGAGATCCTACTCTACTCTGACGATTCCTATGAGTATGAGTTTTTGAATGATACTTTGATTTTCTTACTTATAATCACATCCCTAGAAGTTCTAATCATGTATTTGATGTGTATGATAATTACATTTTAGATTGGAATTTGTCACATAACTAAGTAAAGAAAACACATTCATACATTTACACATTGTAACATTAAAGTAAAAACGAAGACCAATTTTTTTTATATTTCATCCTTCCAAGTAAAAAAAATATGGTGTCATACTACAAAATGGGGCTCACACCCTCAAAATAAATATATAGCCGGTACATAACATAACCATGGAATATACTCCTATGGTTCCATACGTGTATCATGATATCACACTACATAGTTTGCAATATTCTGGAATATTCGTACCCATGCAAAGGGTACACCCACCACCTATTATTGCATCGCCTCTGGCAGATCCTCCACTTGAACCATTGGAATCTTGTGTGTCAATTGAAACAGTTTCCCCAACACATTTTGTATCACTCTCTTTGTGTCCCTTCCTACTAGCTCATCTCCTCAGCGCCTTCATTGATGTCATGAGAATCCCTCTAGCTATCATGGACCTACATCTGCGTAACAAAGTGATTGTTAATACTTGATACCATGCAAAAATATTTGTGTTTTTTATTTTTCCTCTATCAAAATTGAAAACACAAAAAAATGAAATATATAAAAATCATTTCTTACCAATATCATCATAAAAGGAACCTAGTGGCAATAGAATGTCAAGGTCCCCTCTATATTTGATCCCTTCATGAGGATAGTTGTCAATGGCTATGACCTATTGGCGCCACTAGAAAAATAACTCATCATTCTAGGGGTTTGGCACCTTACCACCTCTTATCTGACTCATCACATTAGTCCACCATGACATGGATGGATCACACAATATGTGTGGAGTAATCTCTACACTAGGGCTCAAACCTGGAACCCTCTCAATGAAAAATCTACAAAGTATAGATGCAAATCCAAAATTTTTGATTCGCCCTTCTTTGCAATCCTTCAACTGGATCTTCATGTTGGCCAGTAGTGAGTTACGCCAGTCATAAAAAATGGGTCTTAAACACTCCACCATATAGAACATGAGTGACCTTCATTCCTAGTGAAATGAGGCTGAATATGAAATCTATGTGAGTACAAGAACGTTGATCTTTAGACTTAGGTTCTCAATTGCCCTGATAGGGAGTTGGCTCCCTACTTTATCTGTGCCTGCAAAAAAGTGGTTGAAAATGTACTTCTCCATAGTCATACCACCTCCAATCCCTTGGGCCTTGAGATTCACCACCTCTCCCTAGTGAGAAAATTCTGTGATAAAGTATATATCGTCCACTTCGATCCTCAATGGTTTGCCATAGAGATTGAAGGACTTTGTCTCTAGATCCTAGTAGTTTACCAGTAATTAGAGTAACCTCACCCGAGCCCTAATTCCTTTGAGAGCCCAAAATTTATAAATGACACATTGTTTCATAGTTTTTTGGGCCCATGCATATCTTCCCATGGTTACATCTATCTCCTCATGCTCCCTTTCCCTCCATTCAATAATCATCCTGCAAAGGAAAGATCATTTTTGTTTAGTTAAAACCCTTCAAAAAAATTATTCACGGACTTGTACGTGGGATAAAATTATGAAAATCATCTATAGGGCTTCATATATGCATGAAAGATTCTCTTTTCCTATGTATATGGGGTCATATACATGACCCAATGATCTGTCACATGTGTACACCCTATTTTCCATGTAACAATCTCTAGTAATAAAAAAATGGGGACTAAAACTGGAATTTAAGCCATTGAAATTAAAGAGGATGGGATGGGAACTTACTTGGTTCAGATGGTTGTTGATTCCATTGATCGTATCTCCCGCAATCGCCACTTGAAGATTGTGGGAAAAATGGCATAAAATGAACTATGTGGGTGAAAAAACTCAAATGGTATGGTAAAATGTTATATTTTTACTATTAGTAGAAATGTTTTACCCACTTTCTATAGTTCTTGTCTATTTTTTACCTTATGGAATAATTGCGTAGTGGAAAGACTTGGCTTTTAGTTGTTTTGTCCAGTATTTTTACAGATTTCCAATGTTCTACCACCCGTTCATGCCTTCAGTAGGTATATTCTTTCACTAACATATATGATATGTATTCATTCCACTTTTCATTCTTGCATCATCCTATGAACATGGTCCATACACCCTTGGTACAAACCCATTTCTTAGCGACATGAAACCTTCTCACTTCTACTAGAAGTGTCATTATTAAGTGGTAGAGACTTACCAAACATGCGTGCCCTAGCTAGAACCTTTGTGTCATTTGGTTTCCATGCAGAAGTTATTCCATAGGACCAAGAGTTCCTTATAGTCCAAAATATGACTTTGCGTTCAAACCCCATTTTGTTACTCACAAGCATTCTGATCATTACCTATGTGACTCCCCCCAAGTCATGGTTAAGCTCTTTTTCGACTCCTGAAAAAACCAAAATATTCTCTAGTGAACTTGTCTCTTTCACACTCATTAAATGATTTTGAAAGCATGTCTATTTGGTATAAGTTTAACCATTTTCTGGACCAAGAAGACTACTTACAAAAAATGAATACTCTAGTCACCATTGGCTAGAAGAGTTTTCCTGGATATTTTTTTATACTTTTTTGGGCCTAGGGGACTAAATCTATGAAAAATGACATTTTTGAGTTAAGTTGTAATAGAATTTCATCATCCTTATTTCATTTTTTAGCCTATTTTTGGTTCCCTCTTTCTCGTTATAAGCCTCTTGCCTCTGCAATTTGCATCACCAACCAAGTAATTCCTTCGATATATCCTTTGCATATTGACACATGTACCCTTAGAGGAAACATTCCCCCAAGTGTCCATGCCCCACATGAAATTCCTTGCATTAAGAATAGGTATGTTCCACTGATTGGAACTAGTTGCTTACTTGTGACACTCATTTCCTCTCCTGTATCATAGCATTTGTTTTCCTATGAAAAAAAAAATACGGGCAAGAAAATAATATTATCTCGTATCGACAGCAGTTGTGTCTGCTTTGAACATAGCACAAGATTTTGAGTCCACTTTCATCCAAAGTTTGGGTTTACTCCTCCGACTGGTTATTCATCGAGTCCTTATGGAGATTTTGTTGATGCTTCATGCATCACAAACTTTTATCAATATCAAGTGTATGTTTTCTAAGTTATCCATATGTATCATGCTCTTATTCAAAGGAAGTCTATAAAGATGTGTTGGTCATTTCTCAGAACTCTTGACTTTGCATGTCGGTTATACCATCAGTGTATCTCAGAATCACATGAATTTTTTGTCCTACCTTGCACCCTGGACCTACTTTCATCATGGATAGGTAACCTTGAACCTAGCAGATGACATTTTCCCATTGGTCGCTGACTAGGGTGTTTCCCTTAGGTTCGATGGAAATAAATCTATTCACACAACGGGATTCATGTAATGTATTGGATTCCATTATTGGTTGTCATTCAGAGGGTCTCTTTCATGCAGTACTTGCATCTGGTGCATGCAATAGATGCACATGGTCATTTGTTCATAAAAATCCTATTAGTTTGAGCTCCTCCTAATCATCAAGCTATTTTTTTGTACCTTGTATTGGATGATGAGAGATGCCTTAATTCTCTCCCTTCAATGGGTCTCCTTCCATTGACTTCAGATCATCTTCTATGGAAACGAGACCTAGAGTCATATGAGTACCAAGAGGCTTGTAGTCATCAGTGGTAGGTTCTCCCACCATCGACAGTTGGGAATACATCAATGTCTTATTAGAAAAACATGATCGCGTAACAATAAAATAAAACATAGAATATACACAATACAATAGAGACACAGATATATGTGGTTCACCCAGTGTGGGCTACATTGACCAGAGAAAGTTTCAGGTCCTTCATTTTTATTATCCAACAAAATGAAGGGATACCATCTACAACAAACCCACTGTAAGTTCCTCTTCTTTCTCTCATAGTCTCCTCTCTCAGAATACAATATTTGTGATAATACAAAACCATAATACAATTCCCTCATAAGAGAGGGTTTCCTTCTAGGAAAAAAAACCCCTAAAATAACTTCTACCACCAGATCTGCGACCTTATAATGAACAGTCCATATTGACTACGAAATTACAATATTTTACAAGGAATTTTTTCCCAAAATTCCACTTCGAGGGCATTGCTCCCGAATCCATTATCGGGGGGGCTACAAAAATTGTCTCATTCCCCCACTAGACGCCCCTAGTGACAATTGTATGGGGGAAATCACCCACACAAACCCCATTAGGGAATGGGGTCCAAGAATGACTAAAACAAACCTTTTAATCAGGAATATAATCAAACTCCAAAACCAACATGTCTCTTGATCGATGAATTCTTCAAGTGTTCAACCTCAACACCCTTATTTACACTTGTGGAATGAACTTGGTTCCTTGACACCTACTTTCAATATCGGCGGGTTGTCTCACATTTGTTAACAATATAACTTAATGACCGATAATCAAATGAAGTCTCATTATGTTCGACTTCAACTCCTCTATTCACATGATATAGACTTGCACCTTCGGTGGATAGTATATAATACCTCCATCTTACAGTAGCAACATTCCTTATCTATTTTTTTCTTTCATTGGACCAGTACCTATATGACTTCAGTGATCATGGGATATCATATTGTACTCCATTGTATATAGATATATTCAGTTGATTTTGAGATTGGACTCCATTGTGACTTGTTTGTGACTATGACAACCTATGGCGTATGCCCACTTTGTATTTCCTATTCATGGCCATGAACAACTATTTGATATATTTCCACATGGATCTGTAATGTAATTCAGATTGGAAGCCATGTGTACAAAGTCATTATGGATTGTAATATTCTCATGAGAAACTAGTACTTCCATTTGAGTCTTCATTACTCCACTTTTGGGAATTACAATGTATTTTGGCCATCGCAAATAGTCCTCTGACCTCACACATTAGGGGTCATCTTTTACAAAAAACAATTCTTCACTCCATGCAACCTTCTTAGATGGACTTCAATTTCCCTCTGTAGACTTCAAATCCTCCTTTTGTTCACTTCAGAGCCAAAATTGCACATTTTTGTACATATACGCGCCCTATCAATTATACAACAAGTGTATACATAGGTTGCTCCACTATAGCCTGCATACATCGGGTTTGGTGCTCAAAAATTAAAAATTATGTTGGGTTTCTATGCCATGTCATGAGATCCATGATCCTTGACCTTACATGTACTAGAAACACTCTGACTCAACCCTTCATTTCCATTTGGAGGCTATAAATTGAGCCATATCCAAGCCTATTCAACAATTCAACTTGGAGAGCAAAGACACTCTGGAGAAATTTCACTTCATATTGAGTCTACATCCCTTTGTCCTTGAAAGTTTAAAATTCTTGTGTTAAGCCCCCAAGATCTTCCTTCTTTATGATGGAGAACCTCATTGAATCCTATATATGATATTTCCTTTATGGAGGATTGAAGTGGTGGAATCCCAACCGCAGGGACTTAGTTTCCTGGTTTTGATGTGTCGTTATAGAAGTTTGTCAGCTATGTACTTCTGCTAATTATTTTAATAAAAATACTATTTTCTCGTGCAATTGATATCTTACAAATATTTGGATTAATATATGTATGATAATGGATTATGCTAATTTATATACTAACATCATATATTATCACCATATGCTTGTGTATGTTGGTTTTTGAGGACAACTTGCAGGTATAAATCTTTGGGTCACGTGCTCAATGGTTGTCTTCTTTGAACGTCCAGACGAGGTAATATTTTAGCCTTGTCTTGTTAGCATTTCATTTATATAGCATACTTGATATTAAAGGTGATTTATGGGTGTCGTTCCATCTATTTTGGTTTTACCCTAGCCATATAGATATTTTCCTCATAACACCTATATGCGTCTGAAGTGTGCTCTCTCATTAAGTTGAACGTGTGACACTATTTTGCATCATGTCCTACAGACTTTCATAAATTACAAAACAAATTCCTAGGTGTACTCTAGTACTTATGAAACAATGGAAAATCATTCAGATGGTGCCCCCATTGTTGAACACACCACCCACACTAAGAGGGGGGGGTGAATTAGTGTGTGGACTTTTCAAACTTTTCTTCTTCTTACAAGTTAGCAGTTAAAACATAATTGAACAGATTAAGAACAATTAAATCATAATCACAATGGAAAAGAGATACCAGATGTTTGTGCAAGATTTTGTATAATTGATATGTATATATATTTGAATATAGTAATGTGAATTTTCCCAGCACCAACTATTTTGTATCAACACCAACTGAAGTAAGGAGCACCAACTCCTTGGAGAGGAAAAAATCCTCGGAGAGAACCAACTCTCAAGCAAGACCTATCTTTCCACAAGACCCATCTTATTGATACAATGTAATATATCCAACTAGATTTTATATAGTAGTTCAACCAACTCTAGTAGTAGTGATCCATTACTGAATCAATTTTGTTTCACGATCAAATTTATACCATCAACACTCATCAATCCACTTCATCTTCTCTCTGAAATTCACACCTTCTTCACTTCTTCTTTCCTCTAATATTCGTGCCTTCTTCACTTTGTCTTCCCTATGATATTCACTCCTTCTTCACTTCGTCTTCTCTCTGATATTTGTATGGACCTCAGGTTCACATCCCCTTCATTTTTCTCCATAGGTCGCTCTTCCTCAGTGAGCCTCTCTTTTTCACAAGCCCGTCTACTTCCACAAGAACACCCTCCAATCAACCAATCATGGTTGTATTTATAGTTGCTTATTCTCAAAACTTTTTTAAGTTATTGAGTCGACTTGCGCAACAAGTTATAACTAACTTGTTTATTTAAAATGAATTTTGGGACCACCATAGATCATCATTTCAGGTCTTCAACATTAAACCTAGTATCCCCTTTTACTTTCATAAACTGATCATAGGCATGGATCAATTTCCTTCATCTCTGTGATAACATAAATCGATGCTTCCTTCAAACCATGTTGATATGATCATTGGCGTAGAACCACAGGCTTATCATTTTAAGTGGCGCATTACATTCTCCCTTTTAAACCTCTTTACCATATGACCAATGGCGTTATTCAGGAATTAGGTGAGATGAGCGCTTATCAATTCAACGGTCATGATTCAATCTCCCGATGAGATGGATGATTGTTGGGACTTCTGGACATCACCCTTCGGGTCTTAGAGACTTGAAACATGTCAAATCTCTTGGAGCATATTTCACTGAATAGATCGGACGGTTAACGTTTACTTCACAGAACCAAATCAATGGTCAGATTCGATCATTGGACATGTATTATGATCAACGGTTAATAATGCACCTGAAGTTATCTTCTAATCGGACATCTCGTGTCCACTTCGGGACTTCATCTATTATTCTTATGCTATCCTTCCACTATATTTCGATCAATGATTGAGAGTACACCTGACATCATATCGATGATCGAGATCTCCTCTGGGTCTCCAGACTTCAGAGATTTCAAATATCAACCCCTTCTTTCCTCCATACATCAATATTTCAGAGTTGTCAATCCACTGACGCGTGTCCTTTTCAAATCATTGGTTGAGATCTCCTTCGGGTCTCCGGACTTTGGAGATTTCAAATCTCAACCTGTTATTTTCTCCAGAGTGATCACCTGCCGAGTAAGTCATAAGTGGTGGACACCCATTACTATCGATTAATAATTCCACTTACACTATCCATCCACTGTAGAATATCGACGGTCGAGAATTCTCCCGAAGTGATCTTCAGATCGGATGTCTTGTGTCCACTTTGGGACTTCAACATTTGGGATTTCTAGACTTTGGGCAAGTGTAGGTGGTAAAACTCTTGAAGCAAAACTCTCGTAGTGATGTAACTTTCTTACGTCACTTGATGAGGTGTCACGAGCTGAGTAGCTACCACGTGTCACTCTGATTCATGATTTTCATGTACCTAAAATGTCGATTCATCTTGACACTTGTCATTCTTTGATTGTGCCATGTGTCATTGCTAACATAGTCTTGCTGACATGGATATCTTCAATCTAATGGTCAGAATAGTATTCGAAGGGTATCTCATATCGATGAATGAGAGTGACTTCAGAACATTGTCCTTCAGGACTTCGAAACTTTTGACATTTCTTGGTGGTGAAACTCCCAATGTAATACTCCTGGAGTGACATAACTTGCTTACATCACTTGTTGACATGGCATGAGCCAATTTCCTCTTAACAATTGTCATCATCTGATTATTCCATGTGTACTTGCTGACAAGGTCTTCTGATGTGGTCTTCCACATGTCCTTGTAGACGTGGTCTCCTGACATGGTCTACCACATGTCCATTCCGACATGGTCTATTGACATGGTCTGCTGACGTGGTCTACCACATGTCATTGTAGACATGTTCTATTGACGTGGTCTGCCACGTGTCCATGTTGACGTGGTCTGTTGACATGGTATGCTGACGTGGTCTACTGACATGGTCTGTTGACATGGTCTACCACATGTCCATGCTAACGTGGTATACTGACATGGTCTCCTGACGTGGTATGCTTGATCTAATGGTCATCGCATTCTCTCCAAATCCGATGGTCCTTATTCATTTCAGATTTATGGGCTTCGAGTATTTCAAATGTCAAATTGAATTCTTGAAGTGAGATTTGTCTGGAACGTAACCTCCTTGCAAATTTTAACCCGAACTAAATGTTATTCGTCAATCATGTTCTTAGATCGATTTCTCAGTCTATATACGGTGCTACTCTTCTAGCTTATCCTATCCTTCCACTTAGAATGATCCAACGGCTCATGGAAATTCACATAAATGAGATCTTAGATCTTACCTCACTTATCCTATCCTTCCACTCGAAAATGGTCTGATGGTTGAAGGGAATTTGGGTTTGATCCAATGGCTGATGGGAATTTAGATAATCAAACTCTCATCCCTTTTACCTCACTTAACCTATCCTTCCACTTGAAAATGATCCGACGGCTGACGAGAATTCAGGTTTGATCTGACGGCTAATGGGTATTTGGATAATCGAACTCTCAACCCTTTTACCTCACTTAACCTATCCTTCCACTCGAAATGATCCGATGACTGAAGGGAATTAGGGTTTGATCTGACGATTGACAAGTATTCAGATAATCGAATTCTCAACCCTTTTATCTTATCATGTCCTTCCACTAAAATGTGATCCAATGGTCGTGAAGACACTCAAATTAGATCCACGATTAAGGATGATTGTGGAACCACAACTTGCGAGTGGTTTAATTTGTCACCAAAACTCCACAATTTGAAGTTGTGCGCTATTGGTGAGTAAACCACAGTCTTTGATCTTTGAATCTATAAGATCTGACAGTCCTGACTAATTGAAGGATTGGAAATAGCACGATGTTTAATTCTCATTTTCATCTCCACAATATATCCCTCCTGTTGATCTGGCGATTATGCATCTGACGGTCATGACTTAATATTACTTAAACTGATCATTTTTTGGATCAACCATAGTCGTCAATATTCGAGTCTATGAGATCTGATGATCTAGGTCAATTGCGGGATTGGAACTAGTGAGTTGTTTAATTCTCTTTTCTCTCCCTGCAATTCATCCATGCCATTAATCTATCTTGCAAATCCGACGGTCATGATCCTCCAATGGCCCTCAAGCCCACAGTCACTCATATGACTGACATTCGTTATATGAGATTATCAACACCATCAATTTATTAATCGAACGGTTGTTGAGGCTTCTCACCTTTTTCTATGCATTGGTTGACTTCTCAATATTTCCATTGATCCCGATGACACTTCTGCAATATGCTCTTTCTGCTGAGATTTGATATTCATTTGCTTCTGTACAACGTTTTCCCTTCTAAGATTTGATCTCTGCATTTTCTAAACCTCATGATATTTTATCATAGGAACATTCTTGATTCTATTATGATCAACAATAATCATGAATTTCTTCAGTTTGCTCCTCCTCCTGAGATTACACTTTCGATCTTATGCATATTGTTCACTCCTCCTCTTGATCTTACACTTTTGATATTTGCATATTGTTTGACATCTTCTGCTAACTGATATATTTTTTCCATCAATGACAATCTCATCTCTAGTAAATCACAATGATAATTTATTATAACAACAAATCATCACATCAATTGTTGACATCAATGACAATATGTCCCACAATATCCCCCTTTGTCATTGAGGGAAACACACTAACTTCATATACAAAACCCCCCTATGATGATTCTTTCCTCTTATGAAGTTTTCTCTCCCCCTTTGAAATCAATGGCAAAGGGTTTTTCCTCCTTTGGTAAAGCTTTGTATGTTACTGACCAGAATCTGAACTTGGGTAACTCTTCCTACCATCATGTTCTGCCTGCCATAACTGAACGACTCCCCCTGTCAATATTCTCTCTCTTTGTTTCTAACTACTCCCCCCCTATGTTTCTAAAAAGGTAGCTCTTCCTGACAAGGTTTCTTACCTTGTTAATTTACTAACTTCTTATCTCAGTTGATTGGGATTTTTGTGTTTCAAATGAGTAGTCTTATTGATACCAATTTTTTTGTAGTGATGAAGTCTTTTCAAAACTTAATCTAATTACTTTCTTATTTACTAACCAAAATACTTCCCCTGAGTTTTTACTGATTGTTCTCCCCCCTTTGTTTCTAAAAGGGTATATTTTTCTGACAGGGTCTCTCCTCTTGTTATCTCTATAGGATGTCATGTACATCATTTTGTACATTAGAATGTTGTTTTTTTGGATGTCGTTGTCCTACTAGAACACTACGCAATTGTAGTTCATATTATTCAAACAACCCTTGGATCTGCCCATTGATTCTCATCGATCACTAACCAGATGTATCCATCTTTATCCAAGATGCTTCTTTACTGTACATTTCTATAAAGTTGTCTAAGAAATTTTATACTATGTTTATCACATGACTGCAATTCTCTTTGCAACAATTAACTTCACTCATGTTAACTTCTTTAGTCTTTTCTATACACATCTGTGAGTGTCTTGGTTTCTTGAACTTTGTTCTTTGATCTTCTATTAGTGCAGCTTCATTTTTCTTCCATGTTTCATTTCCTCTTTTTGTCGTATTGTATGAATCATTTCTCATTGATTGTTTTCTTGAGTTCCAATAGTTATTGGCTTTGTGGCCATATCCACCACAACTATAGCATCTCATAGTGTAACAATGTGCAACAATATGTCCAACATGATTGCAGTTCCAACATATTATACTATTGTTGAACCTACCAACCTGTTTTCTTCCATGATTCCTACAATCCAAGGCTTTATGACCATATTCATTACAAGAAAAACAATAACCATTAAAAACATTCTCATACCTTCTTTCATTCATCCATGAAGGTTTCTCTCTTCTAAACTTGCTTTGAGGTATATGAGTAGCTTTTGGATGTCTTCCTTGATCTGATCTTTTAAATTTTGTAGTGTTGCTTTCATTTCTTGAACATGAAGAACCTGAGTCATACCTACTTTCACTTTTTAAAAATGAAGGAGTTGTGTCAGACCTGTCTTCATCCTTTACAAATGAAGGACCTCTGTCAGACAAGTTTTCACCTTTTACAAATGAAGGACCCACATCAGGTTTCTTAGGAGTATTGATTTCTTCCTTGTTGTATCCAAGACCAGATTTGTCATTTGGTGATCTCTGACTATCCAAGATCTCATCCAGGGTCATGGAGTTGTTCAAGAACTTGATTTGAGTGTTTGACTTCTCATCCTTATTTCTAAGATTCACAACTTCTGCTTCCAGCTCATGACAAGATTATTCCTTTTTTTTCAACTGGTTCCTCACTACCTCCTCTCTCCTTTTGGCTTCTTCAAGTTGTATTTTAAGATTGACACAACTTTCCCTTAGTTCTTTTATTTCTGCAAGGTTTTTGCTTGGTTCATCGTCTTCCTTCTTTTCTTCTTTTGCTTAACAGATTTCATTTTTCAATCTCTCAATCTCCTCTTTCTTTTCTTTTGTTAGATCAATAACTTTTGTTTTCAATCTTTTGATCTCTTCTTCTTTGTTTTTTAACTGAATCTTTTGCTCATATATGATTTATTCATTATCTTTGAGATTTTCTTTTAATTCTAGGATATGCCTTTGATTTCCAAGCTCATCATCTTCCTTCTTCTTTTCTTTTTCTTGACTAATTTATTTCTTCAACTTCTCGATCTCCTCTTATTTTTCTTCTAACTGATTATCGTGCTCATATATTATATTTTCATTTTCCTTGAGAAATTCCTTTATTTCCAAGATATGCTTTTGACTCTTTTCAATAAATTCTTTAGTGTAGTCATGAAGATATCTATAGTTTGAATCATTATGATCATAACAGTATTCGCAGAGACTTCAATCAACCCTTTGCTTGGACTTTGATAGTTCTTCTTCTACTTATTTCATGAGATAAATGCTAACAGAACATTCTTTTATTGTATCTGATTCTTCTTCTTTACTTGCAGGGGATGATTCAATATCAACATTATTGCAATCGAAATATTATGGAGAGTCTTTACCTTTATTGATGGCTGAGTCTTCCTCTTCATCCTTAATAGGAATGTCTTCTATGTATTGTCTTTTGGTTTGATACATATCTTATAACTTTATCCATAACTCCTTGGCGGATGTGCATATTCCTATGTTTGCCTTGACTGCATCTGATAATCCATTGAGAAGAATCTTCAATGCCACTTAATTTTTCTTCCTTACTCTTCTTTGCACTGTAATATTGGATAGATTCTTTGATGTAGTTAAGTCCCGGGGTTTTCTTACTACTAAATTCCAAACTTCAGATCCTTTTGAATTCAAATATTGTTTCATATTTTCTCTCCATGAGGAATAATCTGTTCCATCAAATAATGAAGCTTCAATTACGGAGAGAGCCATCTGTCCACCCATTTATTCAGGATCTACCTTCCAATGGTTAAATTGTTTTGAAGGAACCCGCTCTTATACCAATTGTTGAACACACCACTCACACTAAGGGGGGGGGTGTGAATTAGTGTGTGTACTTTTTAAAATTTTCTTCTTCTTACAAGTTAGCAGTTAAAACATAATTGAAAAGATTAAGAACAATTAAATCATAATCACAATGGACAAGAGATACCAGATGTTTGGGTAATATTTCGTATAATTGATATGTATATATATGTGAATATAGTAATATGAATTTTTCCAGCACCAACTATTTTGCATCAGCACCAACTGAAGTAAGGAACACCAACTCCTCGGAGAGCACCAACTCTCAAGCAAGACCCAGCTTGCCACAAGACCCAACTTGTTGATAGAACATAGTCTATCCAACTAGAGTTTATATAGTAGTTCAACCAAATCTAGTAGCAGTCATCCATTATTGAATCAATTATGTTTCATGATCAGAGGTATACCATCAACACTCATCAATCCACTTCATCTTCTCTCTGAAATTCATGCCTTCTTCACTTCATCTTTCCTCTTATATTTGTGTCTTCTTCACTTTGTCCTCCCTCTGATATTCACACAGACCTTAGGTCCACATCCCCTTCATTTTTCTCTGCAAGCCACTCTTCCTCAGCGAGCCTCTCTTTTCCACAAGCCTATCTACTTCCACAAGCACACCCTCCAATGAACCAATCATGGTTGTATTTATAGTTGCTTATGCTAAAAAATTGTTTAACTTATTGAGCCGACTTGTGAAACAAGTTATAACTAACTTTTTTATTTACAACGACTTTTGGGACCACCAGAGATCATGATTTTGGGTCTTCAACATTAAACTTGGCATCCCCTTTTACTTTCATAAATTGATCATAGGTAATGATCGATTTCCTTCATCTCCGTGATAACAAAAATCATCACTTCATTCAAACCATGTTCATATGATCATTGGCGTAGAACCACGTGCTTATCAATTTAAGCGACGCATTAAATTCTCTCTTTTAAATATCTTTACCATATGACCAATGGAGTTATTCAAGTGTTAGGTGAGACGATCACTTGAGCACTTATCAATTCAATGGTCATGATTCAATATCCTAATGAGATGGATGATTGTCGGGACATCGAGACTTCACCCTTCAAGTCTTCAAGACTTGCAACATGTCAAATCTCCTAGAGTGGATTTCACCAAATAGATCAGATGGTTCACGTTTACTTCATGGAACTAGATCAATGGTCATATTCAATCCTTGGACCTGTATTGTGATCAACGATTAAGAATGCACCCAAACTCTTCTTCTGATCGAACGACTCATGTCCACTTCAGGACTTCATCTATTATTCTTATGCTGTCCTTCCACTGTCTTTTGATAAATGGTTGAGAGTACACCTGACATCATATCGACGGTCAAGATCTCCTTTGGGTATCTGGACTTCGAATATTTCAAATCTCAACCCCTTCTTTCCTCCATATGTCAATATTTTGGAACTATCAATCCACTGACGCATGTCCCTTTCGGATCATCAATTGAGATCTCCTTCGGGTCTTCGGACTTCATAGATTTCAAATCTCAACTCATTATTTCCTCCGGAGTGATCACCTGCTGAGTAATTCATAAGTGGCAGAGACCGCTTGCTATCGGTTAATACTTCCACTTACACTATCCTTCCACTGTAGTAGATCAACGATAGAGAATGCTCCCAAAGTGATCTTCAGATCAGACGTCTCCTGTCCACTTTGGGACTTAGGCATTCGGGACTTTGGGACTTTGGCCAAGTGCAGGTGGTAAAAATCTTGAATAAAAACTCCCATAGTGACATATCTTTCTTACGTCACTTGATGATGTGTCACAAGTTGAGTAGATGCCACGTGTCACTCTGATTCATGATTTTCACGTACCTGATATGTCGATTCACCTTGACACTTGTAATTCTCTTACTATGCCATGTGTCCTTGCTAATGTAGTCTTGGTGACATGGATCTCCTCAATCTAACGGTAAGAATAGTATCCAAAGGGTATCTCAGATCGACGACTAAGAGTGGCTTTGAAACTTCCTCCTTCGAGACTTCGAGACTTTTGACATTTCTTGGTGGTGAAACTCCTGAAGTAATTCTCCCAGAGTGACGTAACTTGCTTACGTCACTTGTTGACATGGCATGAGCCAATTTCCTCTTAACACTTGTCATCATCTCATTAAGCCATGTGTACTTGTTGACATGGTCTACCACATGTCCTAGTAGACGTGGTTTGCTAACATGGTCTACCACATGTCCATGTGGACACGGTCTGCCACATGTCCTTGTAGATGTGGTCTACTGACATGGTCTACCAAATTTCCATGCTGACGTGGTCTGCTGACATGGTCTACTGATGTGGTCTTCCTGATCTAACATTCATCGTATTCTCTCCAAATCTGATGGTCCTTATACATTTTGGATTTCTAGGCTTCAGGTATTTCGAATCTCAAACTGAATACTTGAAGTGAGATTTCTCTGGAGCGTAACTTCCTCACAACTTTATACCCAAACTAAATGTTGTTCTTCGATCATGTTCTTAGATCGATGGCTCGATCTATCTATGGTGCTTCTCTTCTATGTTATCATGTCCTTCCACTTAGAATGATCCAATGACTAACGAAAATTCGCATAAATGAGATCTCAAATCTTACCTCGCTTATCCTATCCTTCCACTCAAAAATGATCCGACGAATGATGGGAATTCAAGTTTGATCTGACGGCTGATGGGTATTTGGATAACTGAACTCTCATCCCTTTTACCTTGCTTAACCTATCCTTCCACTGAAAAATTATCTGACGGATGACACGAATTTGGTTTTGATTCAATGGCTGACGGGTATTTAGATAATCGAACTTTCATCCATTTTACCTCGCTTAACCTATCCTTCCACTCGAAATGATCTGATAGCTGAAGGGAATTTAGGTTTGATCCGGCGACTGACGGGTATTCAGATAATAGAATTCTCATCCCTTTCATCTTATCTTTTCCTTCCACTAAAATGTGATCCAACGGTCGCGAAGACACTCGAAGCAGATCCACGATCAAGGATGATTGCGGAACCACAACTTGTGAGTGGTTTAACTTGTCCCCAAAAATCCACAATTTGAAGTTGTGCGCTATTGGTGAGTCAACCACATTCGTCAATCTTTGAATCTATAAGATCTGACAGTCTTGACTAATTGTGAGATTGGAAATAACATGATGTTTAATTCTCCTTTCGATCTCTGCAATTTATTCATGTGCATTGGTCGACTTCTCAATATTTCCATTGATCCCGACAACACTTCTGCAATACGCTCTTTCTTCTAAGCTTTGATCTTCATTCGCTTCTGTACAACATTTTCCCTTCTAAGCTTTGATCTCTGTATTTGCTAACCCTCCTAAGATTTTATCATAGGAACATTATTGATCCTATCATGATCAACAATAACCACGAATTGCTTCAGTTTTCTCCTCCTCCTGAGCTTACGCTTTCAATCTTTTGCATATTGTTCACTCCTCCTCTCAAGATTACGCTTTTGATCTCTGCATACTATTTGACATCTTCTACTAACTGATATACTATTGACATCAATGAAAATATCATCTTTGGTAAATCACAATGATAATTTATTATAACAACAAATCATCACATCGACTATTGACATCAATGAAAATACGTCCAACGCCCATGTCTTGCATATTTCACAATACCCTACTCCTCCTTCGAATGGGTTCGGTGCTCCTATATCCATATACTGCAAAAACGTTCTGAAAACGTCTTTACAATGGCCTTTTGTCTTACATGTTATACACCAAACTTGTTCACATTTTTCTTTCCCCTTAGTAATCTCTTGCAACTGGATGTTCAATGTTGCTAGTTGTGCCTAGACTTGTGCCATCCCTGCACTGCTTTCTCCCATGGAAGATGATTTTAGCTTCACTGCATTTTCCAAAGCTTCTAGATATGATGTGACTTTCTGTTGTGTCAGAGGAAAATGAATGTGTGGAAACAAACCTGTAATAAACCATTCTCTATGTTGTTCATCATGAATTTGGAACGTCAACCTACCCATCACATCCTTAAACCTTTGATCGAAATAACAAACTGACTCAATCTATACTTGCTTAATTTATTTCAGCTCTATGATATACTACAACTCGGATTTCATCTTTTGAAATTCTTTTAGTAAATCTTGTCTAATATCTGCTAATGTTATTGATTTTCCTGCTAGTGTAGTAGTTTTGTATTTTATATTACTATATCAATGCGTGATTTATGAATGTTGTTGATAAATATGTAATCTTCGTTGCCTCATCCTGTACATTATTCATAATCCATATCGTGTCACATAAAAACGAATGTTTCTCTGGGTCTTCTGACCCTACTCCATGGATTTCAGGCATCCTCAACATATTATCTATACTTTCCATTGTATTTTGCATATTGTTTACCTTCATTGATGCTGACGGAATCTGGTACATTGTGTTAATTCCACTATTTTGACTATTGTTATGACTTCCTTCCACTTCCCGCTTCAATTATTGGTGATGCATAAGGGGTCATGGGTTCGACATAGATTCCAATCATAAGTGGACTTCCTTCTTCTACTAGACTTTACTGAGGATCCTTTTCTTTCTCTTTCCTTTTTCTATTCGGTGTGATCGAAATCACTACGTATGGGTCTCTTTTCTCAAATTCTTTATGTTTCTCTTCTTTCCCAGCCACAATCTCCTTCTTATTATATCTAAACCTTTCTCCCATAGTGCAATAATCCAATCTCTCAGTCTGACTCATTATCTTCCTCTCTCAGCATCCTTAGTCCATATGTTCCTTATTCATCTTTTCATCTCTTTCCACTCTCAGATCATCCTTTGGTCAACCACCAGTCCCCCTATGTGCACAGAGGTGCTTAGCAATGAGATTCCATTTTCATAACATTCTTTTTGCACAAAAACATCTTTATCCAAAGAAAATGCATTCAAGAATATTCTGTGGACCTTTGAAAAACTATCTTTCTGTGATTCTATAAAACTAGGTAAAATCTATTTCAAACTTTGTAATGTAACCCCCCAACATACTATTCATCCAAAAATCAACTTTGTGACAAACTTTATTACTTACTGTATTCAAATGTCTGTTCAGCTCAGGATTCAAGTTTCTTGTAGCATCAACTCAATATCTTCCAATGTTCTCAACTAGCCTCTCTAACCATTTAGTCAAAATTGTTGGAAACTCACCAAAGAATATTCTATGTAGATATTTGAATACATACCTTTTCAACCATTGTGCATCGTTGAGTTGTGCATTTCTATTTTTTTCTCTAAAAAAGTATCACTTCTTCATCTCTATCCATTCTTTGATCTCTTCCTTATTCGACCTCCAAAAAATTCCCCTCGGTTACAGATCCCAATCCTTGCAACAGAACCATTTGTTGGCGCACATTGGGAAGTCCCTAGGTTCAAAGATAACATACCAACAAAACCATTAGACACTGTACCTTTCAACATCACCTGCAAACAAGTGAAGTCTCACCTGAGGCATCAAGAGGTGCTACAAGAACTAAGTTTCTGCAGTGATGAGGGGAAGTGAGGTGTTCAATATGTTCTTACTACATATTTTTCATTTCTTTATTGTGTGCACAGTTTCCATCACCTAACAACTACTTATCATGAAACATATCATGTGTATGACATTAATTACTTGATATTCATTCATTCACCATTTACCTCATTGTGTGACATTATAACAACATACATCAGTAACATATTCATAAAAGTAAACACTCAACAGATATATGATATCCATATCACACACATAACTTCCCATCAACACACAAGTTTTAAGGTGGTTCACCCTAACTTGGGCTACATCCATAATGGTTGGATTCTTATTTATTAATTCACAATTTCCATTACACATGCGCATTGTGCTTACAAAAATATGCAATAGTGAACCTTACCCAAACTTCCCTAGCCATTTTGCCATAGTGTGAGCCTACCCTCGAAAACCCAAGTCATAACATCTGAATACTTAGCCAAAAACTCAACTTATCCACAATGCACCATAACCTTTCATTCTTCACATCCCTTATCTACCCCGATCCTTTACATATTTATACATCAAAATAGGGCTAAGCATGTTAGAAAATGTCCCAAAAACCCAATGGTCTATAACCATTTTCTACCTTTTACACATTGCTCCATCGTAGTTCCTCCTATCACGTTCTTTGAATCCTTAAAGTCCTCTCTGTGTCTCATGATCTAGTCCATCATACAATTTCCTTTTATTCTTTGAATTGCTATGGCATAGATCCCAAACCTTATCCAAAACACCTATCCAACACCATTTTACAATGGGTGAATATTAACTAACTATTTAGTGGGCCTTATTCAAGGAAGGTGGCCTCATACATTAATAAAGGACCCTAAGTAAGGGCGTTAGGGTAGGACCCTAATATTCCCTACCCCTTCAAAAGAAGTGTTTTCCTCAATCTTGAATGTGACAAATTTTCTATAGAATCATCATTGGTTCCCATGTGGCATATTTTGTTCTCATATCTTTCCATTGGATAAATACTTCTCTAATTGTGCACTAGTGAAACTTATTCCCTCTTGTGTCTAATACTTCTTCTAGTTGGAGCCAAATGAAACATTATTCATTAATTTCTAGTATGTTGGTATGTACTTTTAAATTGCATCCCACAACCTTCTTCAAACATGACACATGAAAGACTAGATGAATCTTGGAGTGGGTTAGGAGATCTATCTTGTAGGCCACCTATCCAATGTATTGTGTCATCTGATATGGACCATAGAACTTGGGAGATAGATTCTAAGGAACTTTGTATTTGAGTGATGTCTATTTATAAGGTTGAAGGTGAAGAAACACTTGATCCCCTTTGACAAAAGAATGTTTGAATCTATACCAATCATCTTGTTGTTTCATTTGATTTTGTGCCACAACCAAGTTTTCCTTGATGATATAGACAATGGCTTATAAGGTGTGAAGTGTTCTATCTATTGCATGAAACTTGATGGTTATTATTACATAGGACACCATTTTTTCTTGGAGATTAAAATCTTGTGGCTTGGGTTAGGAGCCAAAACAAAGCATGTACCCCAATAATAACCTCTAACTAACAACAAGGTAGTTATGAGTGAGTAAACAACTAAAAGTGAATAGATATTTACTTGGATATTGAAGGTTGGAGGAGTCTCCAGTCATGAATCCCCGCTCCAATCTTGTGCTCCAACACTTTTGTGATCAACCTGTTATCACATGTAGTTGTCAAGGGTAGCAGGTTGTCCAAGTTCATGTCTTGCAAAAGAAACACCAAAGTGCAACGTTCAGAGCAGTCCATTTTAGGCTCGAAATGCAAGCAGCAGGCGAGATCAACTTTAGCGATGGACATTCCTGAGAATATCAGATCGTTGGTTCGCAGGAATCAGGGGTTTGAAATATTGTTAAATTTTTTTTTCAAAAGGTCTGAAGTCCCAAAACCCGAAGTGAGCATGAGTTGTCTGATCTTGAGGGGGATAGGTGGAAGTTGATCCAAGGGTTCGGGGAAATGAGCTTTGGGAGTTTCAAAGTGAGAAGTGCATAAAAATTTCAAAGAGGCGAAGCCCAAACTCCCGAAGCAATCATGGACCATTGATCTCAAAATCAATAGGGAGTCATTGATCTTAGCAGTAGTGCCTCCCAAAGTCTCGAAGGCCCAAAGTGCCTAAGTTACTGAAGTCCCGAAGACCCGAAACACCTGAAGCTCGAAGGCCCGGAGTAAGTCTCAGTCGTCTGATTCAAATGGACATGCGGTACCAGATGTAGAGCTCCGGAGGAAAGCGAAGGGGAAAAAGTGAGATTTGAGTTTTGATTTTCCCAGAGAAAGAGACCCAAAGGGATATTAGTCATTGATCCATAAGCCATGCGTCGTCAGATCCTTAGCTTTGGGTAAAAGCACATGGAAGAGGATAAGGTTTGAGATTTTATTTTCCCAGAGTCTGGAGACCTGAAGGAGATCTCATTCGTCGATTTAAGAGGATACATGGCAGTTATCAATATGCACATCTAGCACACTCGTCAATTATGACACCTGGCACCTACTCGACAGTGACACGTGGAACTCAGTCCAGGAAGCCATGGGCATATCATTCACCTCTTTCTTAGTGACACATGTCACTTCTCTTTCATGACACGTTAGCATAGCAGCGATAGGTCATCCTCCGAGAGGTGTTATTGTTCAACGTCAAGAGTAGCATCGCCCACCCTCGGGGTACATTTTGGTGGATTCTAAAGTTGACAAGTGGTTAAGCTTGGAAGTAGCACTAAATCTAGAAGATGTGCCCAGATCGCAGATCGCATCCAGATCAACGACCATGCTTCATTGTGGGGACACAACTTTCTCGATCAATAAAATTATTCAATGGTCCCACAATTGAAACCATGGTAGGGAAAAAGTGCTACGTGGAAAAAGGTGGTGGATTGTGGGCCCAAAAGCGGTCTGAACCCATACCACTTTTGAGAATCCCTGTAATCACATGTTTATATAACATCCTATCCAAGAGAACCATGTGGTCACTCCCTGATCATTTAATCTCGTTGATTCCCAAAGAAAGGTCAATTAATGAAAATAGAGTCAGTAGTTGAAACCTTGGCTCAATCCATAAATGGAAGGCATGGAAGGTCCGGCCATAGGGACTGAACCGTCAGCCCATGGTACCCCTGTGGGAAAATTTCCCTACAAAATCCATTTTGATATGAGCTCACGTCTGATAGAGGGATACATGCATAGTCTGACAAAAGACTGCCCAGACACAATGCTTTGAATGTAATGATTAGATCACACTCATGGTAGTGCTGAATTGTTCTAAGTATAGATAAGTAGTTTTGATATTTTGTTAAGGTCATCAATTGGTTGAGTAGAGCTCCCTATTTTGTAATGTTTTGATGCCAGAATAATTCTCTGGTTATGTATCAAATTTGAGACTTTCATGTTAATAGAAGTCATCTTCTTTTCATCTCTCTATAAAAACTGTGCTAAAACACTCAGGCATGGAGGATCCAGTCGAGGGTTGTTATGTTGTTGTAATGTAGGTTTGATTATAGTGGTATCATGACCAGTTTTAGTCAGCTCCCTTGTTATCGTTTTCCCTCTTACGGTGAATGGCATGGGCATGGAGGATCCAGTCGAGTTGTTGTAGCTGCATGGTGATGTAGGTTTGATTATTGCATTGTTCTGACTGTGTTGTTTTGACATATTTCAGTATCTAAAGCTTGAACTCAAGAGTGATCTCAAGTCTGAGTTTTTCTTCTCCAAGCTTCTTGAAATTCAGATGCCCATAGAATTCTTGTTCACCTTCCTCGCTAAGTATTCCCTCTGCTCACACTAAAACTCAACTCATTGACTGAAGTTAATGTGGCCCTCACTTCCCTGTGCATTTCTTGTCCAGATCTGTGTTGAACATCATTCATATATTGAGTTTTTTCCATTGACCTCCACTCATATAAAACTAACATCCAACAAAAACTCTGATGGGTATTGGGCTTATCCTCTTGCAATCTGAGGGTGACTCTTAGTGCTAACATTCTTGGCGTCGTTGTTGGGGAACGAATTGAAGACATTTTCTTGGGTATGAATGACAATGAGATTTTGATTCTGAAGTTGCATCAGACATAAGAACCATTGAAGATTTCAAATTTCACCTGGCAAATCCACAATCGAAGACTCCACTGGTGAGGATCCTATTGACAGAAAGATGACCATACCAAAGGGGAAGACCATGTATTAGTTTATGAGATTTATTCATGAAATCATGTTCTTGTTTATCAGCTCATTTCTCTCTTTCCCTTCACATATAAAGAGGATTATCCTCTTCTTTGTCTATTCAGATGATAATAGGACTTCCTTTATTTATTCATCCTTGGAAGAAGAAAACATTCCCTCTTATTGTGTTGTAGATACCGATCTCATGTCTTCACCTTTTCCTATGTATAAAAGTGAGATATGTATTGCATATCCTATTGAAATTGATAACCCTTGTAGCCCTGAGAAGGTTGAAAATAATTCACAGTCTTATCAAATCTTGTTATCTTCCATTATTCCTGTTGACCCTTGCCATCAACTTGTTAATCCTCATGATCAACCCACTTCTTTTCAAATTAAAATCAGAAATAAGTTGTTTAAACCTTTAAGGCTGCCACATGACCTTCATCCTTATCCTCGTTATTCCTTTGAGTATC
>JZKD02S0132411.1:723901-755866 GCA_000966675.3 Picea glauca
CATGAGTATTCTCATTAATTTATAGGAGAGAATAGGTTAGTTGCTAGGATAAGAATGATCCCAATAAATCTGGAATGCCAGCTTTTAAACAACCATTCGAACACCAACTCATCATTCTAGAAGATTCCTTCTAGAAGAATCAAGAGCTCATCCATTTTCCTTGTTTGGAAGCATGTTCGCACCCTGACCTTGAGCACAGTGCGAGAAGTTCGCATCCTGACTGAATGCAGCATGCGAGAATGTAGGATTCTTGCAGGAGAGTATATAGCAGCTTGCGAACAGTCCTTAAAACAAGATTTTTTGGAAATGAATAAGTGCAACCTTTTACAGGAAGGAGTCCTTAATGAGGAGCTTGATTTACTATCATCGTAACATCACCATGACATTATCACGATGACCAAATTTGTGGATAACAGGTTGTTCTCACAATCCCTGTCTGGATATGTTGTTGTGTGGTTTAGATGTCTGGAAGTCGATTCTATTGGCTCATGGACCAAGCTATGCCATGCATTTTTAAAGTGTTGGGGTGAGAACAAATTCCTTGATCAATACTAGTTTGATTTTAATGCCTTGAGGATAGGGGAAGAGGAAGTCTTGGCCATCTTCAATAAGAGGTTTTACAGTGTTTATCATAGTATGCCTATGGAGATTAGACCCACAATGACTGCTGCCATGGTGTACTATGTCATGGCTCAGCATCCAGAGCTGGTCCTTCTCATGAGAGAGAGGAAATATTCATCATTAAGAAACTTGTTTGAAGATGTTGAAGAAGTCGAAGAGAACATCAGGGCTAGCAAGGGGGGTCATATGCAAGTAGATATTGAAAAATTGCATGTGCCTAAGGAAGAAGACTGTTAGCATGTTTCAAGTTCTGAGCAAGAAGATAGTGATTATGAATCAGAGTTGGAACAACAACAAGGAAAAGAGAATGCAACTGCTGATGATCGAGAGTTTTTTTTGAAGGAGCAGGGAGGTTTTTTATTTGCAAGCAGAGAGGCATTTATAGAGGAGAAGCCTGGTCTTCTAAAGCATCTAGGATTCTATCACACGATTCATGATCCTATGGATATACAGATGGAATCATATGTTTCATATTTTGAAGATTTATAAGAGCATACCACAGAGCCTTTTCCTTTATACATTGAGGAAAACATTGTGTGGAAATCCGCCATTCTGTGCCTACAGAAGATAAAGGGTAGAGATTTCCCATGTTTCTTGTTTATGATGATTATGATTCTGATCCTTAGGAGAGTCATGAAGAAGAAGAGGGAGAAGCAAATGTGTAGTTCATATCCTTCCTAGAGCCTACAAATGAGCAACCATCACCTGGGATCAGTTAGCCTGCATCAACCGTTCGCTCGCCTGTGCTTTCCAGAGACATTCATCCATGTGTGAGCAGCTGTAAGATAGAGCATGTTTTCTGTCACCAGCCCAGTGGATTTTTTCATTTTCTCTATGAACCTGTAAGGGAGTACATGGAGTTCCATTTCCTTCATGTCTTGGAGTCGATCATCTTTATCTTGACTTCAACACTGGGAGGAGAGATGAAAAGCGTAATCCTTTTTTTGTCACAGTTGCATTGTTTTTATTTGATCAATGACAGAGTAAACACGTTTGCATCTAGGGAGTTGCTTGAATGTCTATGGTGGAAGTTTTCTTTCACCTAGCACTTTGTAAAAATCAATTAGTCTAGGAATGTACATAAATAATCTCCTCATGGAGTGCATGTATTATGATTTAGTTTTTAGGATAGTGTGTTTGTTGGCCTTTAATCCTCAGCAGGATGTTTTTTGAGCATGACTCCATAGCCCAATGCATAAGGCGACTGGAATTTCTTGTTCTTGGTAGCTTGTAGGGAGCATTCCATCCCCTATGGAGCCAAATGTTATCACATGTAGTTCTCAAGGGCAGCAGTTTGTCCAAGTTCATGGCCTACACAAGAAACGTCAAAGCACAACATTTAGAGAAGTCCATTTCGGGCTCAAAATGCAAGCAACAAGCGAGATCAACTTCAATGGCAGACATTCCTGAGAATATCATATCAATGTTTCGTAGGAATCGGGGGTTTGAAATATTGTTAAAGTTGTTTGTCAAAAGTCTGAAGTCCCGAAACCTGAAGTGAGCATGAGCCATCCGATATTGAGTGGGATAGGTGGCAGCTGATCCAAGTGTTCAGGGCAATGAGCTTTTGGAGTTTCAAAGTGAGAAGTGCATAAAAATTCCGAAGAGTCGAAGCCTGAACTCCCAAAGCAATTGTGGACCATTGATCTCAAAATCAACAAGGAGTCATTGATCTTAGAAGTAGTGCCTAACAAATGCTCGAAGTCACGAAGCGCTGAAGTGCCTGAAGTCCCAAAGGCCCGAAGCACCTGAAGTCTCGAAGACCTGAAACACCTGAAGCATGAAGGCCCAGATTAAGTCTCAGTCATTCGATTCAAATGGACATGCAGTGCCAGATATAGATCTCTAGAGGAAAATGAAGGGGAAAAAGAGAGATTTCAGTTTTGATTTTCTTGAAGCCCGGAGACCCGAAGGGATATTAATCGTTGATCCAGGAGCCATGTGTCGCCAGATCCTTAGCTCCGGGTAAAAGTGCAAGGAAGAGGATAAGGTTTGAGATTGGATTTTCTCAAAGTCCAAAGACCCAAAGGAGATCTCAGTCATCTATTTAAGAGGATATGTGGCAGTTATCAGTATGGAAATCTGGCGCACTCGTCGGTTGTTACACCTGAAACCTACTCGGCAGTGACATGTGGCACTCAGTCCAAGGAGCCATGGGAATATCATTCACTTATTTCTTAGTGACACATGTCACTTCTCTTTCATGGAACACTAGCATAGTAGCAACAGGTCATCCTCTAGGAGGTGTTATTGTTCAATGCCAAGAGTAGCATCCCCCTCCCCTAGGGCACAATTTGGAGGATTCTAAAGTTGGTTGGCAGTTAAGCTTAGCAGTAGCGCTAAATCTAGCAGGTGTTCCTAGATCGCAGACTGCATCTAGATCAACGACCATGCTTCATTTTCGCGACGCAGCTTGCTCGATCGATAAAATTATTGAGAAGTCCCGCAATTTAAACCATGGTAGAGTGAAAGTGCTACGTGGTGAAAGGTGGTGGATTGCAGGCCCAAAAGTGGTATGAACCCATACCACTTTTGAGAATCCCTGCAATCACATGTTTATATAAAATCTTATTCAAGAGCACCACGTGGTCACCCCCTAATCATTTAATCTCGTTGATTCCCTAAGAAAAGGTAGTTAATGAAAATAGAGCTGGTAGTTGAAACCTCAGCTCAATCCATAAATGGAAGGAATGGAAGGTCTGACTGTGGGGAATGAACCATCAACCCATGGTACCCCTGTGGTCAGATTTCCCTACAAAATCCATTTCTATCTGAGTTCATGTCTGATAGAGGGATACATGCACAGTCTGATAGAAGACTGCCTAGACGCAATGCTTTGAATGTAGTGATCAGATCACACTCCTGGTAATGGTGAATTGTTCTGAGTATAAATAAGTAGTTTTGATATTTTGGTAAGGTCGTCAACTGGTTGAGCATAGCTGATCTATAAATGATCTTTTAATGACTGTGGTTGAGTTATTAATTGCATGTGTTAATTAACCATTTATGAAGTTGAACCAAAGAGGATGAATTTAATGAAGAAACATAGCAGCCATAAAACAATATATAGATCTGAACTGAAGCAATAAGAAAAACAAACCATAAAAAGAGAAGTGATAATGGAGTTCAACACAAAATTGCCTACGTCTTCGGGCTTTTGTCTCAGTGGGGGAGGCTTCTTTATTTTTGTTCAAAGCTCAAAAAGTACATCGCAGCAGTGCCACTAGACTACAAGACTGATCTGGTTATGTTATTCCATATCTCTAGAACCCATTAGAAGAAATGACATGCAAAATAGATGACTGGATCTCCCAGAAATGGCCCGCAAGCATCTGCTCCTCAACAACTTCCCTACATAAAAATGGCTTTGGCTTGGCTTCCCTTGAGAATAACTCTTCTCTGACTGTCCTCCATGGCCTCAAATAGGCCTGGTTTTTATAGATCTGAAGTTGGTTATCATTCCCCAACTTCCTCCCAAAATCTGGCCTCCAAAAATGCCCAATATCTCCCAAAAATGGGCCAAATCCTCCATTAGCATGCTTAAAAATCATAAAAATCTACTAAACATAGGTAAAAACCCACTCTGTAACCAAAAATTCAAAAATACATAGAGTATCCCCTAAGTTTGGGCACACGCCTTGGCTCCTAGTCTTTATGCGCATGCATAGGATCAAAGGCTAAAGGAAGGGTGCCTTAGCTGGGCTAAGCCCCTTTTGGAGCGCACCCCCCTGGTCTTATGGGATATCCCCTGATCCTTGGGCTGGTGCTTATCCATTTGAGAGAACACATGAGGAGGAGCCTCCCCTTTTCTAGGTTGAGGTCATATGCAATTTTTAGACCATGGGCTGGGGCTTAGCCCCAACCCCTTTTTGACTCACTGTAACTTTATTTCACTTTATTGACAATAAAGTGAGTTGGGTATTACAAGAATCACAAGGGCGCATTGGTAATAGGGACTTTGCCAAAATTTGGGCTGGTCCAAGAGGTCATGGGAGCGACCCCCATGGACTCCAAATAAACTTTTTCCACCAACCATTAACTAATATCATGGTGCCACATGGCATCCCATGACTGGGCCACGTGGCACCCAATAATTTGCCAAACAAATACCACTTGTCCACTGTTGGGTGGATATTTGTCACTGACCAGCCACCTTCTGCTGGGTTTCCACTTGTCACCAACTACCTCTTCCATGTCAACTCTACTAATGTCATGCTGATGTCAGCATTTGACTGGACCTATTGACTTTTTTCATGTTTGAGAAAATGGTCAGAGTACAATAACTCTCGCATACAGAGCTTGTTTGAGAAAGTAAATATACTGTCGAAATCAATGCGATGAGCTGGTCACAATGGAATTGGTTTTGGCCATTTATGAGAAGTTTCATTTTGAGCCTTTTTTAGCCCTGTCAGGCTCCTGGATCTGATTCTGGATCACACCTCCCCACTAAAGGACCTTTTGGTCCCCAAAAGGTTACTGACTAGTCAATAAGCTCGGGATAGGCCACCCAGCTTGTCCTCTATCTTTGAACTCTGTCATGTGCACCTGTCTCATCAAGATCAACTGTAACACAATCATATTGTTAGCCATTTGAACCCTGTTACATCTTACTGAAGCCACTATCATCCATGTATACAACATTACTAATGATAGCATCAAACAAATGACTACAAAAGAGCTGATGTACTTATAATATTTGCATGACATGAGCTTATATTGAAGCATCCTGTGATTGATTTTCCATTCAACAATCATTTCCTATTTTTGCTTAAGATCGATTACTTCATTTGAAATAATTATTGGTTTGTTGCTTGCTTTCACTACCTTCTTTAATTGTTCCATTGTTTGAAGTGTTTTATTTTCCTTTACATGATGAGCATGAACCACATAATCTTGACCTGCTTTGGTTAATTGATATTGATTCTTTGTCCTGTAGAAAATTGCCTTATGATCATATAAGTATGGACTACCTAAGACCATTCCACATTCACTTAACGACACTACATCACATGTTACCTCGTCCACATACTTAGATGAAATTGCAAATTTGATTTTGCATTCCTTTGTTATGTGCATTTGATGATGATTGCTTATCCATTTAAGTGTGTAAGGATTATGATGAGTTTGTGTTTTTAACTCCAATTTCTTAACCAATTCTTCTAATATTAGATTAGCTTAAGATCCACTATCAATTAATGTGTCTATCTTAGTGTGTCGCATGATGGTCCTTATATGAAACAAGTTATGTCTACAATCAATGCCTTCACCAATTTTACCTGTCATACCAACCAATGAGACCTTAGATTCGTCACCCAAATCTGATCCCAAGTCTGTGGGTCTTGTTGTCGCTACCACTGTTTTCCTTCCCTTATTTTCCTTGAACCACTTTGGCCTCTTCTCAATATGCATCTGCCAACATCTGTCCTCATCATGTCCCTCTTTCTTGCAATGCTTGCAAGAGGGCTTCCCTTCCTTCCTCATCACTGCATTTGAATTCTTTCCATGCCATTTCCTCTTGTCCTCTTTCCTTGAAGACGATGATTCCCCTGATACACCTGCTTTCCCTACTTCAATATACATTGCTTGAATAGAAACCTCATCAAGGTTAGTGGGTCCAAACATGAATACAGTGTTTCTAATATTTCTAGGTAAACCTCCTATATACTTCATAAGGGTTTCCTGTGTATGTAAAGGGATATCCAACATCAATACCATTTTATGAAAGCTATCTTTATACTCTTGCACTATTTTCCCTTTTCTTAGTTTTAAAGATTGTCATTCAATTAATGCTTTTTCTTTATAACCCAAAAGATAGAATTTCTTCCTAAGTGCATAAATGAAGCTTTGCCATGATGGAAATACATTACCCACTTGTTGTGTTTCATTTTTCAACTTGCTTTGCCACCATATGAGAGTTGTGCCTGCAAATCTCAAAGATGCCAACTTGATTTGTGTGGCCTCATCCTTGATCTGTTGCACACTATATTAAACCTTCATCTCCTTGACCCAATTGTCAAGTCTCTCTACATTAAATTCACCATCATATATGGGTAGCTCAAATTTAACATCAAGTTTTAACAATGGCATTTCATTCTTATGTTTATGAACATGTTTCTTTCCATTAGATTTAAAACTTGAACTTGAAGAAGAAGGAGAAGAAGGAGGTGATGATGGAGGTGAAGGAGGAATCTAAGGAGGATCCTCTTCCTCTTCACTTTTTCCCTTTAAAGATTTACCCAGATTTGGTCTTTTTCATTCCAAGTAATCCTCATACAAAACTTTCACTATCTTCGACATAGCAAGGAAAGTTTTCCGAAACTCTTTCTCATCCTGAGAAAGCCCTTCTTCTGATGCCATCTTCTCGCTATGAGAAGCTCTCTTTATCAATACAATTAATGGATTCTTTACAACAAGATCACCTTCACCATTCTATATCTTTTCCCTGGTTAACATGCAAAACTCAAATCCAAACGTCAACTAGCTCTGATACCACTTGATTCGGAAATGATCTTTTAATGACTGTGGTTGAGTTATTAATTGCATGTGTTAATTAACCATTTATGAAGCTAAACCAAAGAGGATGAATTTAATGAAGAAACATAGCAGCCATAAAAAAATATACAAATCTGAACTGAAGGAATAAGAACAACAAACCATAACAAGAGAAGTGATAACGGAGTTCGGCACAAAATTGCCTACATCTCCGGGCCTTTGTCTCAGTGGGGGAGGCTTCTTTATTTCTGTTCAAAGCTCAAAAATTACATCACAGAAGTTCCATTAGGATACAAGACTGATCTGTTCATGTTCTTCCAGATCTCTAGAAACCAACAGAAGAAACGACACACAAAACGGATGACTGGAACTCCCAGAAATGGCCCGCAAGCATCTGCTCCTCAATAGCTTCCCTGCATAAAAATGACTTTGGTTTGGCTTCCCTTCAGCATAACTCTACTCTGACTATCCTGCATGGCCTCAAACAGGCCCAAATTTTATATATCTGGAGTTGGTTATCATTTCCCAACTTCCTCCCAAAATCTGGCCTCCAAAAATGCCCAATATCTCCCAAAAATGGGCCAAATCCTCCATTAACAGGCTTAAAAATCATAAAAATCTACTAAACATAGGTAAAAACCCAGTCTGTAACCAAAAATTCAAAAATACACAAAGTAGCCACTAAGGTTGGGCACGTGCCTTGGCTCCTGGTCTTTATGCGCATGTATAGGATCAAAGGCTAAAAGAAGGGTGTCTTAGCTAGGCTAAGCCCCTTTTGGAGCACGCCCCCCTGGTCTTATGGGATATCCCTTGATCCTTGGGATGGTGCTTATCCATTTGACTGCGCACATGAGTAGGAGCCTCCCCTTTGCTGGGTTGAGTTCATATGCAATTTTAGACCATGGGTCGGGGCTTAGCCCTAGCCCCCTTTTGCCTCATTGTAACTTTATTTCACTTTATTTACAATAAAGTGAGCTGGGTATTACAAGAATCACAAGGGCGCATTGGTAATTGGGACTTTTTCAAGATTTGGGTTGGTCCAAGAGGTCATGGGATCGACCCCCATGGACTCCAAATAAATTTTTTCCACCAACCAGTAACCAATATGATGGTACCATGTGGCATCCCATGATTGGGCCATGTGGCACCCAACAATTTGCCAAACAAATACCACTTGTCCACTGCTAGGTCGATCCTTGTCATTGACTAGTCATCTTCTGTCAGGATGCCACTTGTTGCCAACTACCTCTACCATGTCAACATTGTTGATGTCATGCTGATGTCATCATTTGACTGGACCTGTTGACTTTTTGCCTGTTTGAGAAAACAGTCAGAGTATGATAACTCTCGCATACGGAGCTTGTTTGAGAAAGTAAATATGTTGCGGGAATCAACGCAATGAGATGCTCACAATGGAATTGGTTTTGGTCGATTATGAGAACTTTCATTTTTGAGCCTTTTTTAGCCCTGTTAGGTTCTTGGATCTGATTCTGGATCAATAGCTCCCTATTTTGTAATGTTTTCATGCTAGAACTTTTCTCTGGTTATGTATCTAATTTGAGACTTTCATGTTAATATAATTCAAATTATTTCCATCTCTCTGTAAAAATTGTGCTAAAACACTCGGGCATGGAGGATCCAGTCGAGGGTTGTTATGATGTTGTAATGTAGGTTTGATTACAGTGGTATCATGACTAGTTTTAGTTAGCTCCCTTGTTATATTTTCCCCTCTTACACTGAATGGATTGGGCATGGAGGATCCATTCGAGTTGTTGTAGCTGCATGGTGATGTAGGTTTGATCATTGTGTTTTTGTGACTGTGTTGTTTGGACATATTTCATTGTCCGAAGCTTGAAATCAAGAGTGATCTCGAGTCTAAGTTTTTCTTCTCCAAGTTTCTTGAAAGTCAGATGTCCATAGAAGTCTTGTTCACCTTCCTCACTAAGTCTTCCCTCTGCTCACAATTAAACTCAACTCACTGACTGAAGTTAATGTGTCCCTCACTTCCCTGTGCATTTCTTGTCCAGTTCTGTGTTGAACATCATTCATATATTGAGTTGTTTTGATTGATCTCCACTCATATAAAACCAACATCCACCAAAAAATTTGATGGGTACTGGGCTTACCCTCTCACAATTTGAGGGTGACTCTTAGTGCTAACACAACCCACACTCATAAAACAATAATGATGCAAGGAAGGTAGCTATTTGTAACTGACTCCTACCTATACCAACTAGGAGGAATATGTCAATATTAAAATAATAAAATTCATATAGATATAAAAAAATGTAAACAAATTACATAATGCATGGATGGAAAAGAGATTTCTCATTAAATGTTAACATCAAATTACATGAAAGGATTTTATCTAAAACTGCTATGGCATTGCCCCGAAACTATCATCTAGATTCCATCCAAGCCACTAAACAAGATTTTTACCTCTTGAATCTTCACTCTTGAACAAGTTAGGGAAAGAGAATGAGTCTCTTCCTGAATGGTACAAGTGAGAAATAATTTTGGAAACACGGGTTTCCAAAAACAAAGGGAGAAGTCTTAAAAACTCAGGAAGGGGCTTACAAACTTAGAAAATTGTTTCTAGCATAATGTTGCTTCTAGGATTGATTTTTTCTCCTCTACCCCATGGAATCAATTTATACTCCAAAAAGTTGATTGAAATAGTTATAGATGGTATATAGGAGGTTAGGAACCAGAGAAACCCATGAACTCCACCTAAAAAAATTCGTTTTTTATTTTTTTTGTGCCAAATAAATGCATATGCTAGATGTTGAAGTGAAACAAGCATATGAAAAGTTGCATACGTTATATGTAATAGAATAGGGAGCGGATGACTTGCAAAATGGGTTTTTTTAAGTAAATTCAGGAGGTGTTGAGGGGGATTTGTGTCTACAAGTAGGATAAGGATTTACAAATCTGGGGAAAAAGTGCATACATGCTTTGAGGTAGCAAAAGATGTTATAATAGATGGCCCCTAATGTGTGAGGCTGGGAGGGAAAATGATGACCAAAATACATTATGAAATTCAAGAGAGAAGTGTGCATCAAGCTCGAGTAGATTTCAGTGAACATCAAACTAGAATAGAACTTGTAAAAGAAATCAAGTGTGAGACTACTCTCTTCTTGAGGTGTTTTTGCCCATGCTCTGGAGTGAAAAAATCATGGCTTCCAAATCAAGTACACTACATATCCATGAAGTGTGTATATAAGTAGTGATTATGGCCACAAAAGATGAGTACACAGTGAATCCATGTTAAAATAGAGCATATACATGAGAGATACACAATGGATCTATGTCTTAGAATTAGAGAAGTATATCTAGAAACAAATAGATGTATGAAGTGATGCTCCATGAGTACCAAATTCATAAAAAGGAGTGGTACTATCAAATGCAACTTGGGAAGCAACATAAAAGAGTTGATTCTATTATAGACATGAAATATTCAAAACAAACTCACAATGGTACAAGTCTACACCATGTGAATAGATGTGTTGAAGAACATAGTGATACACCATTTGATTACCGGTCATCGATGTATACCATTAACAAACATGAGAAACCCCACTGATAATGATAATGGGCATCAAATTACCTAGTACATTCTATCAAGTGTAAGTGAATGAGCTGAAATCAAACACTTATAGAATCTATCGATCAAGGGACATTGATGTATTCCCATTGTCAGTAGAGAGGGAAACTACCACTAATGATTGCAAGCCCCAAGGTACTAAAAAGACTCTAGATCCTGATCCTATAGAAAATGAGTAAAATTCAATGTCAAGAGATCTAGTGGAAGGAGGTAATTAAGGCATCCCCCATCATCCAACAGGAGGAAAATCATAAGGCCAAAGATTTTGAAGGAATCGAATGAAATATTGGATGGACACACCACCAAGTACATCTCTTACATACACCGAATGGAATAACACATGGAAGAGAACCTCTTAGAAATGACCAATAATTAAAACCACTAACATAGGTGAGGAATTCCACCAATGAGGAAAATGAAACCCAAGGTACTGCACAAATCCCAAAGTGTGAATAAGGGTATTGATGTCAAACAAAAGGGAAACTGCTCAATCAATGACCAATGATGGATTGTCATCTATTGAGAGCAAGGTAACCTATCAATGATGAAAATAGGCCCAAGATGTTACTCTAGATCAACCTCTTAGAACAATGTGTTGTAGTCGATAAGAGTTAACATGTTAGCAATAAGTCAATAGGGACCTTCCATGTTGACACGAGTAAAAGACAAATATTCTTGTTGATTCTATGAAGTACTTCACACACAAGAAGGCCAAAATGAAAAGTCGGGAATTATGAGAAGTGGTTGATGCATGCTAAAATTTTCCCTTGAATAAAATCACAACACAAAATTGACATGGAAAACATAGACTCGAGAATGAAAAATGACAAAAGTCTGTGATGCACGAGGCATAAAAAAAATATCCATAGGGATTGGAAGGATAACCGGTTAGAGGGGTAAATACTCAAAGAACAAGGTTGAATGTCGTAGGGCCATACTAAAACCCAATTTTCTAAGACAAAGAATCAAAACTACTACATGGTTCAAGGGTGACATGACTGTTGCCAAACATACTAAGAACCTAACTCTTTCCCATCCTCTTTATATATATATATATATATATATATATATATATATATGTATATATGTATGTATGTATGTATGTATGTATGTATGTATGTATGTATTGTCTTTTCCATGTTATTAAATCTTTAAAAGGAATAAAATAATGTTATAATATGGTGGAGGAAACAAGTTTCATGGGTAAACAAACTAGTTCCAAGCACAGTGCCACACACCCGACCCCCTAATTAACCTTTTAAGGGATGGAGGTATAATTTTTTCACTTTCTTACAACTCCTTGAATCCTTGAATGAGGACACCATCGTCGTGTGCTCACCGAGGGATTTCCAACAACTGAAACCTTGTCCAAAACTGAGTCTTGGTTCGAAAGTTATGGCCTTCCAAAGTTTTTGGGCGTCATTTTCCTATGGCCACCCCCTTCGCCATGTGAAATCCACATGGCATCACTTATCTTGTGTCATACAACATGGCACTATCATTACCCATTTTTCCATTCTTGTGCAGATTTGAAAACATCCCCAGAAACCTGAAGTCCCAGATTCTCTTTCCTCACCGAGATCCATGGTAGAGTTTTGTCCACCCTTAAAGATTTGAAGGCTGAGATTTATCCACACTTTAACACACGACGCCACATGGAATTATCCAGGAACACCACATCATCATGGTGTACATAGGCCCGTTCAATTGGAACTAGACACTACAACAAAGGAACTTTGGTGCTTTTGTGTTTAACACATCCTCATATATCCTCGAATCTCCTGTAGTACCAGAGTTCCAAATTTCTGAAGTTCTGGAATTCCTCACCACATACTCTGGCCTTCGGACTTTGGGATATTATTACCCCTTGTACCTTAGGTTTCCTGGAGTAAGACTTCATCGAAGTGTTTACATTTTCCTTCCACTAGTAGATCGAATGGTTGAGAAAGGATCCCAATAGATCTTTAGATCAACGATTCATATTGCTCTCGAATTCTTCCCCATGAAATAATGGTTGGTGGGATTGCTCCACTCCGGTATTTCGTGACTTTGCATCCCTTACAATCCTTAACCCAATAATTTCCCAAAGCATTACCTACCAGAGAGGTCATAAAGCAAGGATGACTGCTTGATGTCGGTTGATGGTACCGCTTACCCTATCCTTCCACTATAGTCGATATAATGGTCGAGAAGGGTCTCGAAGGATCCTTAGATCTATGGCCCACGTTACTTCGTGACTTTGGAATTCAGGGATTCCGGTCATTTGACACATTTTTACTCTTGGAGTGGGTCAATGACAAATTTGACCATAGTATATCCAATGATCAGGAAAGATCCTAAAATTTCTTAGATTGACGGCTTATGTTACTTAGCAGCTGAAAACTTGGTCAAGGTTTAATGATAAGGAGGATTCCACGATAGCAGATAAGAAACCACCAGTTTCCAATCAAACTCTCTGGTAACCGTGTCAATAGGTTTCCTTCAGAAAGATTAGAGTGTTGTGAAGTCATAACATCCCAGAGCTCCAGACCTCCAAAGTCCCAAAGCTCAGAAGGCTTAGCTCCCTTTGAGCATAGTTCAAGGTTCCAGGACCCTAGTCATATGGAACTTTGACAAGCTCAGTAGGGCTAAAATCTTAAATATCACCCAAGATTTGGTTAATTCCATGGACTTGAACCTACAGTTACTTGGAAGAATGGTTTGAAGGAAGCACCTTCCATTTACAAGACTTAAATTCCATAACAGGAAAACGAATTTCAAGGTATGGACGAGTTCTAAAAAGTAGTGTAGAGTCCGTCTTGAATTTGTATTTCCGGATTTTATCCTTGGATATTCATTTGGAGGATTAACACATATATAGATTTAGATATGGGTCACTCGTTGTTTTCCCCAAACTTGTTTGAAGGCCATTACTAACAATCCTCCTTTACTAAACAAGATTAGACAAAAATTCATTAACAAAATCTGATATTCAAATTCTACTTCACACTTATTGGGCCATGAGGCCATCAAAGTTACTCTTTTTACCCTTCAACAAGATAATTATATGCAACTGTGCAAGGCATGCACCAAAATTGTTGTCCTACAATCACCTGAATGTAGGATTTTACAAATGAAAACAAGCATTATTTCCATTAATCATGAAATCCACATCTCTAACAGAATCATAGACGTCTAATCATGCATTTCAATTCAATTACATAGAATATGTAAAATACTTATCTGTATTATAAGTTAGAGCTACCAAATTGACTATGGGTGTTCACCTTTCCACCCAACTATAGGCTCAGAGGAATTCACTCTTATCACTCTGGCCACCCCCATGCCAAGCCATGATACCACCAAGGAGTTCCCTCTTTTCTTCGAAATTTCTATGTTCCAAATCAAAAATCTTCCATGAGTTCTATGATCTTTTCCAAGCCCCCTTCTGGGAATGGAATTCTTCGCACACCTCTCCAAATCTCTTTTGTTCTCACACTCTCTCTATGTCTACATTTTCTTTTATATTCTCTTACATGCCTCCCCCCTAGGAAGGTTATGGACTTGTCCTATTCCTTCTACCAGAAGGAACTCGGGTCAATCTGGGCCTACAGGAAGACTGCACTTTGTGGTACTTCGGGCTGCCATTTTTTTGTCTTCTCAGCCATGCCCTCCATGCTTCCATTCGTTGGGGTAGTTGGTCAAGCAACCACTAGTCCTCTTCTCATTGAATGCTTTTTCCTTGGGATCAGGATGAGGCTTATTATTCCATATCAAATAAGATTGGGTCATCTTGGCATGATAAACCCTCTCTACAAGTTTCCTCACTCTTTCCTCTAGTGGTATCATGGCAAGTACTTCAAGGCTTCACCCCCATAGTCATTTGTTGGAAATATAAACAATAATACATTTACATTGCTCACAAGACATGGCATGATAATCATAAGTAATGATTAATTACAAGCTAGGGGAAACATGGGTGTTACAATCACCTCCCCCTTCAAAGGAACAATGTCCTCGATGTTCTTTCTCAGTAACACATGTCATTCCTTTGTCATTCAACTACTTCATCATTACCTTCTTCTTTTCCCTCATAGTCTAGTCCTTTTCCAGATCCTTAACATTCATCATATTCCTACAACATTTCTAACATCAAGCATCTCAATTCACAATTTTGTGCATAACCATTTTATTACTGTTAATAATTTAAGAGGAAATTTTCATAATCCAGCATAATACTTATCTGTGCGGTTCATGGATCTGCATCCATATGGCTATCTTGTTAACGTGGCCCACTATTTTCATTGGCATACCCATTGTGTGCATATAAAGAGGGGAGGTTCACCGAAGTGACTACTCAATTACACCAAGATTTGGTCGCAAAGGAAGAGGCCTTAAAGAAGATACAAGCAACTTTCTAAGAGACCAAGAAATTCCCTTACATTTCCACTATGGAAGCTAGCACTATGATGAATTTAATCATGGTAAACTCACCTTCCAAGACCCTTCCTCAAGACACCTTAAGTGACTTTGAAAAGAAAACTACAAGCATTGGTTCCAAGCTCATGAGGAAAATGGGTTGTGATGGCCCAGAGATAGGTAAGGAAGGCGAAGGGATTTTGATCCCCATTCTAGCTAAATAATTCCCCAAGCATGAAGTCCTAAGATTTAGTGGACAAGAATTCAACACAATTTCATCTCAAACCACATTTTTCAAGGAAAGAGGAACATGAAAAGAATCCATTCCCATGGAGAAAAAGGCATCTGGAAAAAGAGTGCATCAAGCCACTCAAATATGCGTGTAGAAGATTGGAAGAAGGCAATAAAAATATGATTATATCATCGAACTCTACTCCAACTCTTGAGAAACAAAGAAACCAAGCTTGCAAACATCATCACCAACCAAAAAGGTATGGCATAATATCTTTGCTTTGTTTTTGTTGCAAGAAAAGGGGTCATAAGGTTATCAGTTGTTGGAACTCTAGAAGGCAAAGAATCCCATGTAGAAACTATTTTCATTACTATAGATTGAATGGATATTTGGAGGATAAATGTTGGAGGCTTCACCTAGAACTCCATCCCAAGAATTGAACCAAGAAGAAATCCTAGAGAGTCAAGGTAAAGGGGAAAGATGAGTTTCTTTCACTTTCATCACAAGGAGAAACGTTTGTACAATGACCTATTGCAACAAAAAATGTCATATCTAACCATGAGATGAATAGTAGGCCTATGCCAAAGACAAACCCTACTCAACTCTTATCTTCCATCTTGTAGTGGAGGCACCCTTTCTTAGATAATTTTTAGAGGATTCTTGAAGGAGGAGAAGAATAAAATCAAAGAGAGTTGAATATTTTGGAGACCAAAATCTTGAAAATGGGGAGGTATGATCCGAATTGGATCCTCAAAAAAATATCTTTATAAACTTTGTAATAAGCATTTGATTTTTTCTTTGGAAAAGTTGAGGAAATGTACCAAATTCACTTGGAAGTTGAAATGAACTATTATGATGTTGGTCTTCTAAGGAAACCAATTAAAAATGAAGGCTACTGAGAATAATGACATGCAATAGAGGGGAGATATGAGGAGGAAATGAAGAAGGGTATTATTAGAAATGAAAGCTCAAAGAAGCAATTTGCTTGATGACTGGAGAAGATGATATTTGGTTTTCCCCATGATGAGTGAATATTGTTGTTGAGGCATGGCCATCTACAAATTTCATACCAGTGAGTAACAATATGCTAAATCTATGTATATATCACCCTTTTGTAATTAATTTTTTGCTTGATAAAAATCCCCGAGAACATGGTTTTCCCATTTGAATTTCCAATGTAAAAAGAATCGGTTTTGTATCATGGTGTTAATGGTTGTGTATACTTTATGTAGTTTTATTTTTAATCTATTATTTCATTATATGTAAACCACAATAACTATAACAGGGATACATTGTAACCCTAGCTCTATTCATTGGTTTAAATGGTTTCTTGAGTGTTTGAATTGGTTGATTGTACTATTGGTTTACTATTTAACCACATCCTACAACCAATATTGCAATTACTTCTTGTTGAGTGTTTAATATTTTGTGGTGGGTTTGTATGAGTATGCAACATTCCATCCATTATTGTTGTATTCACTCATTCTTCACTTTCTTGATCATTGGAGTATAGCTACAATTATACCACTTATCTTCCATTAAATGTGTGGAGAGAAATTGTAGATTGAGAATAAATTTGGAGAGCCTATGTTGAACAAAGGTATGTCTACTAAAGCAAGTGGTCGATGAGTGAACCAAATATAAAATAGAGCCATTATTCTTTATGCATGTTGGTGATTAGTGGTAAAGAGAAATATTTATTTCTACAAAGATCCATGTTGATGAAATGGATAGGACATAGGATACCCTTTATAGATCATCCTCCCATTTTTATATCAATTATGGAGAGTCATTGGTCTTGTGTTCTATGTTGTGATAGCACCCACACAACATGTGGGGTTTATAATAGTACCATGCAATGTGCCCAACTTCACCACAATTAAAACAAGTAGCTTTTCTTCCACCACCATATCCTCCTCATCCTCATGCCGGGAAACCACCTTTTCCTTTGTTATAATTATTATCCATTTTCTATACTCGATATGCATATTTGGCATGCTCCATCATTAACTACAACAACCTATATTTATTCACATGATGGTTCATGGATTTTCAAAAATCACAGAAGGGCATATTTGTAAATTTTTTATACTTTTGTAGCATAGGACATGAAGGTGGCTTGTATCCCCTTTGTTTTCAAATCTCACACCATCCCTATTTTGACTCTATGAGGACTAGATTTGACATGCCTATCACAATGTAATCTCTCAATATATGACTTTCATTTGGATGATGGCCCTATGTTTTGTAGAGTGCACCACACATTCTTGTGCACAAATTTTCCTTTAGACATTTATTGGCACTAGTTAGTCAAAGTAGCCAAATGGTTTTGTACTAGTGCCAACCCTAAAGATGGTTCCACACATCCTCCTATCAAATCCAGAGATATGAAAATCCCTAGCATTTTTTTGTACAATGAGATCTTATGTTGGGTAAGAGGAATCTGAAAATGGGATGTAGTCTAGCTATAAACCACTCTCTATGTTGAATATCTTGGATCTAGAATGCCAACTTTCCCACTAAATCTATAAACCTTTGGTGTTAATCCCAAACTATCTCTTCCACCTTTTTATTTACTCCTTCAGTTCTATAATACATTGCTACTTCAACTTGGGCCTTTGAAACTCATTAATTAAACCACTCTTTATTTCACTCAAACTTCTAGTCTATACCACCAGTAAACTATTATTATAATTCATATAAAATTGCAAAGCCATATCTCTAAAATTGGTCTCAGGATGCACAATATTTTAATATTCATCTACAATATTTCTCATTGTCCAAGTAGATTGGCATGTAAACCAACGTTGCTCCACATTATCCCTCTCTATTCCATGGAGCATAGGGAGTCTAATTCTTGAATCTATCCTTCATCTTGCCATCGCCAACTTCAATTTTCTTACTACAGATCTACTTATGTTTACCGTTTCTCCTATTCTCTATTGGATTGTATTTATAACCTCATTATATGCTGAAATTTCTCCTCATTCTAATAAAACATGCATGGGGGGCGATTAAAAAATGGGGTTATACCAACTCACTTCTCCAAATCTATCTTAGTGGATTTAGAGGGTTCTTCCAATTTCATCTATGGAAACAAATCTACAACTTCTGAGATAACCTCACTCTAAGTGGGGTCATGCTCAACATAACTTATGGTATATTTACTATCTAAATAACTATTATTCTCCTCATCTAATTGATCTTCATTCCTTACCATCCATTAAGATCAACATCATCTACTCCTACTCGAACATCATCTACATCAGTGTACTCCTCTAACATATCCTCTTTCATGATGCATCCATGTAGTGACCTCTCTTCTTCTTTGCACACCTCTAGTGCATCCTTCTCTACAATGCACTCCTCTCACACTCTTTCATGTCTTCATGTTTCTCTAGCTACTACTTCATTTTCTTCTCCCCTCTTCATCAATATATCTATCTAGACCCTCCATATTTATTCTCATATTATATTTTTACATTCATACCTCTCTAATCTAGTGTTTCTCTACTCCTCCATATTCATCTCCCTTTTCTCTCCATAACACCCCCCTTACATAATGGATTACACTTCCATAGTGTCAAGACTCATCAACATCAATCCTTTCTTAACAAAAAGACATCTTCATCTTCAATTGTATTTCTTTTAGTAGTCTCCCTCTCAGTCTGACCTCAAAGTATCTCTTTGTTGCACTAAAATATTTGTTGTACTCAATGGAAAATTCCACAGTGCACCCTTCCTGAACTCATTTGAACTAGAAATGAATTGCATATGTCCACTTGTAATCTATGGTGTTGTTCCTCAATATGTTCCTAGCCACGGAACTATGCCAAGACATCCATTGTAGGCTCAATAACCTCCATGCTTTAGGCCACAAGTTGGCTCTTGGACCAAAGGGGGTAGGCCTCAAACAATTTTAAAGTTAGATACCCACTATCACTTCAACAACATGCCTATCTAGTAAGTTTTAAATACCATATTTCAGAAGTTATTAAAAATATTGAAAGGAAAAAGGAATGCAAAATTAATCCAAGCAATTACAATCAAATTCCTAGAACTTGACCTTTCCATTGAGCACCTTTATCCCACATTGCATAAACAAAAGATTAAGTTTAGATGAAAGATACAAAATATTTTACATATTTTCATTAAAAATAAAAAACTTGTAGCCTAATTTATGCCTATAGTTATGTCTTCACTTATATTTTTTGCCTAAATATACACATTTTCCATGAACATAAAATAGGTTGTCTTAATATTTTTGCTAAATAAATGATTATGCATCCAAAATTTTATGGAATATTTGCTACATATGGATGATTATTTAATAGCAACTACTCTTGGGAAAACCATAAATTTTCAATTGAAGTCATGTAAATTTAGGTAGGAAAAGAAGAAAAAAAAACAATCCTTTAAACTTGTATTATTTTTTACACTTTTCTCAACATGTAGGTGGTATATCATGGTGTATATTAGTGTGTAGAATTTTTTCCATGGATTTATAAAGATATCTTCCATCATCATTTATTTTTGTTGTAAGTTTCCTCTAGTTGATATGAAAGTTTGTTTTTCTCTAAATATTCTATTATGGAAATTTGTGTTAGTTATTGTCAACTATGAACATGTGACTACTGGAATGGTGTTGTTGCTAAATTTTAAAGGTAATACCAAGAAATCAATGAATTATGGCTTAAGATGAATGATATAGTTGATTTAAAAATATGGTTTGATCACCAAATGATTCAATATGTTATGACATAACTTATGTAGTTTGAAAAAAAAACATTAGTCTTCACCCCACCCAAATCTTTTTTGTTTTTTAAATATACATAACAGTAGAATTTTCTCCAATGCAACTTTTGAAAATTAAAAAAATATATATATGTACTTTCACCAAATCCGGTATTAAAAAAATATATATATATATATACCTCCACCAAATCCGGTAAGAAGGATCTGCAACCTCCACAAGTGTTTGCAATTGGCTCTGAATTCAACCTCTTTGCTCTGAATACGACCTTTGTGGATTTCTCACTGCTCATGAACTTGCAGAACGGTACCCTCGACCCTCGGCTCTTCGAGTACCTTGACCCTTGATGCTTTGTTCCTCGTGGACATAATGCTAATCCGATTTCCTGGAAAACAAATATTCACCCTCTACGCATGGATCAGGCAGTTCTTTGTCGTTCGCTGCCTCCTTTTATGTGTCTTGGCTTACCTTCAGTGCTCGACAGCAACCAGTGACCAACAACGAATCCTCTTCATGCGAGTGACTAGCGACCATATGCTTTGATACCACTTATTGATTGGGAATGAGGAATATATAAATTATAACATTGAATTAATTTGGTTGGAGAAAATAACTAGAAATAAGACATTAACAAACACATTCATAAGACACAAATATTTTCATGGTAAAACCCTAACACTTCTTCAAGAAAACATCCACGGTGCAAAGTATCGGTATCTTATTATTCAACAGGATTAAAAGTTACAAATGCTTCTCAAGGATTCATAGATATATATTTATCTACAACATAGGTTATATCATTACATCAATTGCTTTAAAAAATGTCTTTATTATTATATGAACCACCATTATTACATCCATATATTTAATACAAGTAGATTTGGTTTCTATAATAGCTTCTTTTAATTGTTGTCATAATTCCAACATTGTAAAATTCAAGTTTCTTGCCATAGTTCTACTTATGTTTATCATTTCTCCTATTCTCTATTGGATTGTATTTATCACCTCATTGTTGATTGAACTTTCTCCTTCTAATAAAATGTGCATGGGGAGTTATTCAAAAAGGGGGTTATACCAACTCACTTCTTGAAATCCATCTTTATTGGATCTAGAGGGTTCTTCCAATTTCATCTATGGAAACAAATTTCCAACTCTTGATATATCCTCACTTTTAGTAGGACCATCCTCAACATCACTCGTGGTATATTCACTATATGAAGAACTATTATTTTCCTCATCCAATTCCTCTTCATTCCTTACCATCCATCATGATCATCATCATCTACCTCGGTGTACTCCTCTAACATCTCCTCTTTTGTGACGCACCCATGCAGTGACCTCTCTTCTTCTATGCACACCTCTAGTTCATCCTTCCCTACAATGCACTCCTCTCACACTCACATGTGTCTTCCAGTTCTATTCTCTCGCTACTAATTAAAATTTGTTATCCGCTCTTCCTAAATTTATCTATATAGACCTTCCTTATTGCTTCTCATAGCACATTTATGCATTCATACCTCTCTACTCTAGTGTTTCTCTACTCCTCTAGATCCATCTTCCTTTCTTCTCTTTACTTCATCTCCCCTTTCTCCCCATAACACCGCCCAACCACAATGGATTATGTTTCCATAGTTTCAAGTCTCATCGACATCAAGCCTTTATTAACAAAAAAAATATAATATGTAGTGGTATCTCTTTTAGCATTCTCCCTCTTAGTCTAGCCTCAAATTCTCTCTTTGTTGTGCTAAAAGATTTGGTGTAATCGATGGAAAATTCTATAATGTACCCTTCCTTAACTCGTTTGAACTAGAAATGAATTACAAACATCCACTTGTAATATAGGGTGGTTTTCCTTGAGATATTCTTGGCCATGGAACTATGTTGAGGAATCCATTGCACGCTAAAAACCCTCCCTAATTTAGGCCACAAGATGGTTTTTGGACCAAAAGGGGTTTCCCTCAAACATTTTCAAAGTTAGCTTCCCATTATCACTTCAACAACAACCCTATCCAATAAGCTTTAAATACCATATTTCAATGGTAGTTGAAAAGATTGAAATGGAAAATGAATGCAAACTAAATCCAAGAAATTACAATAAAATTTCTAGACCATGGCCTTTCCATTGGGAACCTTTATCACACATCGCAAAAACATAAGGCTAAGTTTGGATGAAGGATACAAAATATTTAGGAGATAAATTATTATCTTCAAGGACCAAAAAGGGAAACTATTTTTGGCACTCAAAGAATACATGGAAATGTATAAATATGTTAGTGATTTTTGGGGAATAGGGTGGAACACAACATGAAACAAAAAACACAACAATGCAGATAATCAAAGAGGAACAAAAATTTCGAAAATAAAGGGTGTTGTCTAAAGACACCGTTACAACACTTAAGCAAGATGCACTATGATCACCATTACAACACTTAAGCAAGATGCACTATGATCAGAACATCACAATGCATGTTTTACATCTTGATCTGCATGATCTATTGCACAATATCCATGATAATAATGACCCAAGGGGTCTCCTTTTTATAGTGTCAAGATCTAACCAAATTTCATAGAATCTGGAAGATCTTGTCCACATGTAATCGTCAGGTCTTAGAGTTGAATATGCCAAATCTACATTGTTGAGTCAGATTGACAAGGATGTTGGACCCGAACACATGTGTGTCCAACTTGTAGTAGATTGTTGGGTTGGTCGATCCACTGCCCAATTATCTTCGACTGTTGTTTGATTGTCCAACCAACAAGCACATCGACTACTCGATCAATTGGTGTAATGTGCTAGTCGTTCACCCAACCGACTATATCCAGATGTTGATTGACCTCTCAACCGATTGAACCCAAGATATGTGCGATGAACCATCAATACTTGATGGTCCAACAATGAGAATGAAGATCTTTAGCATTATCTAATATGATATGCAAATGGACATGAAATGACAAATCCAATAGTTCAAACTCATTAATGAAACTTTTAAGTGAGATGTATATATATTCAAAAATGAAAATATATTCATTCCATGAAAAAAAAGGATAATAAATATCATATATTGCATGTACCTATATCATAGAAGTATTAATAACAAAATCTAAAGTGATAGTGAATATCATGAACTTCTTATAAATGCACAAAGACTTCTTGCAACACAAACAGTCACACAGAAGATATACCACAAATTATTTATTAATCGTGAATATAAAACAACAGAGAGGCATAAAATAAGGGAGGAATAGACTCTACAATTAGGTGGCGAGTCCTCCAGTATTGTCACGTAATCTTCCCAAAAAAAAAAAAAAAACTAGTCTCGTAGGGCTCTTAAGAGACTCCAACCTTCAATTACAAAAATTTCCTATCCCTTCAAAGGACCCAACGCTGCATTTTTATCCTTCCTTAAATTATTGTGTAACTACATTCCAAAAATAAAAAGGAAATGAGGTGGCTCAACTGAATAGGAATTAGTTATCCCACTCTCAAGTTTTTTGATATCTAACCTCCACCAATCCCAATCTGATAGCTCTACGTTTATAACCTGTCGTTATCAAAATGAAAACTTGCAAAAACACTATTCTAAATATTGACAATCAAACAATTGGATTTAGAGAATCATGGATTCCAAAGAATAAACTATAATAATCCATACATCTCACACAAGTAAAAATTGAACCTACGATAGAGGGCAACAATAATATCGAATTTCAATGTCTTTTGTGGAGAGAAGCAAGTCCATTAAATTGTCTTTCTCTTCATGTCTTTGCAACTTCAAGTTATTTCAAAGTTAAATGAATAAATAAATAGAGAAATATAAAACATTACATAAAATAGATATTAATAAAAATAAGTAATGGTAATCTTTATTGCTCAACCAAACTAGTGAAAAAAATATAAATAAAAGCCTAGTGGAGTACCTTATAAACTTCCATATTTAATGAGAAAAGACACCATCCTATTTAATGGGAAAATACATCCATATTTAATGAGGAAAAATAAAAGATGAAATTTGTACAGTTTTATCTCTTATGCAATAACACCTTCATCGTGACTTTGTATCAATAGTTTGACGTGCCCAAATGAGGAAATCAATTATTAAACCAATAAAACCTTTCTCTGTGGGCGTTAGAGTCAGTGTTGAAATTTCATTCAAATTAATTTCATTAAGCACAATTTGAGCACTAGATTTTTCAATTTATTTTGTGGCATGTGTTAGAATTGCAAATGTGGAAAACACAATTCACATATGATAATTAACAATCAAACAGATAAGAAACACAAGGATTTCATGTGGTTCACCCAAACATTGGGCTACGTCCACCAAGTATAGACATCAGTTGTATTATTATTCATATCATGAAGATTACAGCAGACTAACAAGTTCTCACTCTGTCTCTCTGTCTCTACCTCTATGGGCTTACATGTATTTATATACATTTACAAGAAACCGATTATTAAATGAAATCCCTATCCATGTTCTAACTTGGTCTATTTAGTTGCAACCAACGCAGAATAATAGGATCCAAATCCATCCTTGGAGGAATTCTTTGTCACCAAATCCCAACAATCTCGACCTTGACAACAATTAACTTGATACCTTGCTCCTTCCTTTTGTTCGTCACCTTTTCTGCAAGCCAAGAGAAGCCAAGCACCACTGCAGCTTCTCTAATAAAACCGGTTTCATGATCTCGTTTGTGTGACTTGCACGAGTTTAGATTTCTTGAGGGGTCACTCCACCTCCAACATGTCTTCCACAACTGTGTTGTGAAACATATTTAATCTCCTTCTATCCAAGACACCTGTAAAATATACATTACAATTATTACATACCATTTCAGTGTAACCATTATAGGTGACATTTGTGCTTCTCAAAGGCTGAAGCACCCATTTCACTGCAACACCTGAATATGTCATGTATCTAACAATGTCATTAGCATGTGAAACATCTATTCTTAACCATTTCATCACATACAACAAACCTCCTACTGAACTTACACGAGAAATAACCGTTTCTTGTTTATAGACATGACCTATGCTTGAAGAAAACTTATAATGGAAAGTAAGAGGGATAAAAATTGGTTTTACTATGATCATACTAAACTCCAACCACAACTTACCATTACCATCTCTGTATACTTCCATGCCCATAATTTGTTTTGTTTCTCCTTGATCCCTCATCTGAATTGTCCCGTCCACCTAAGTCATTTTCTTACTGATTTTATCCATCCTTTGTCTTGCATCGAGCATATCATCAGCAAATAACATCAAGACTGTGAATGTACTATAAACTGTATAGTCATTCCTACCCTTTGAAAAATTCTGACTCACTATGAAGGATTCAAACCTCGTGTATATTTGGTTGCATACCAATAGGCCATACAATGAATTTTCTAGCATGCAAACAAATTTACCGCTGCGATCTTGAATCAACCCTTTTGGTTGTTCCATACATATTATATCTCTATCAATTATGACCTTGTGATCAGTAGGATCCCACACACAACATCCATTTATACTACCATTATAACTTGCAGAGATATAAAACAAGAAGGAATTCATAAACAAACATTTTAAGTCTAGAAATGATTTACTGCTTACCAGTACCTGGAATTCTTTCTTGCTCTTATGACCTCGATGATTCTGCCATAAACAAGAAGATATATTTGTCACTTCAGATGCTACTTCCGTACTCCCTTCCAGCATATAAAGGTTATCGACCTTTGTTGCCTTTATCACTACTAAACTACCTTTCGACAATCTGAGTGCTCCACCTTGACCTATATACTTATATCCACAAGAATCCAACACTCCCAATGAAATCAAATTTGATTTAAGCTCAGGTACATATCTAAAATCCATTAATTCCTTAACAATACCATCGAACATCCTGATTCTAATACTGCCAATCCCAACTATTTTACAGGGAATTTCATTTACCATAAACACTACACCCTCATCAACAGATTGGTAAGAAATGAACCAGTTTCTATGTGAGCACATGTGGTGGGAGGCACCTAAATCAAACTGCCATTCTTCTTGATATTGTAAATTACTAGAAATGGATAAAACTTGATCAATCATACCTAAATTTATTACAGCCAAATTTGCTTCCTTCATAGAGTTTTCCTCATATTCCTTTCTCTTCCAGCAATCTTTCTTGAGATGTCATGTTTTTCCACAGTACCAACATTTTTCTTTACCCTTTCTATGTCTTGACTTAGATCGAGAAAACCTTCTCTTAGACTTCTCTTGAGCTCGATCTCTGACCAACATTGCCTCTGAAGTTGAGGTTTCTTGACTGGATTTTCTCTTCATCTCCTTAGCCAACGAAGCTCCCACAATAGAGTCATAATCTAAAACATATATTGAGCTAAAGATAATAGAGGTGACTAGATTAACCCAAGAATCAGGAAACAAACACAATAGCGTAATAGCCTTATCTTCATCTTCGAATTTAACTTCCATACTAGTCAATTGAACTATAAGGGTATTGAATGTATTTAAATGGTCAACAACTTTTGTACCTTCTTTCATTTGCAAATTGTACAACTGTCTCTTCAAGTAGATCATGCTCGTCAATGATTTCCTCATATATAGACTTTCCAACTTGCTCCATAAGCCTGATGTTGTATCCTCTCCTATGATATTAAACAAAACATCATCCGCCAGACATAAACGAATGGTACTAAGAGATTTTTCATTCAGATCTCCCCATTCCCCATTCTTCATGGTTGTTGGTTTCTTTGACTTGCCTACCATTGCTTTTTACAACCCTTGTTGCACTAGTAAATCCCGCATCTTAAGCTTCCAGAGTTAAAAGTTTCTTTTACCGCTAAACTTTTCAACTTCAAACTTCAAACTCTGCATCTTAGCCATTAGCACAAAAAAATCCTAATGCCCAAATCACTCCTTATAATACTTGGCTCTTTAGCCAATAGATTAAAAATATGGATCCTTAATGAATAAGGTTAAATTATAGCCACAAAAGATTTAAAAATAATAAAAAATTTATATATTCCATAAACCTTTTTAATTTTCTTTATATCTTAAATATTTTTTTTTCACTCCATAAAAAACCTTAAAAAAAAAAAAACACATCTACCATTTATAATGTATTCACACCATACCAAATACATTCACTATTTAATTAATACCTTTACTTTATCATTCATACACCCCATTTTTTTTAAACATTCACTTCATGACTAAGTCATGCACAATAGGACAAAATTGATCGACCTTTAAACTTTTCCAAACACCAAAAAACATGTGAATGTTACCATCCGAATATTTCCTTGCGAATAGAATTCGTTGCACCACCCAATGTGAGTGGTCTGCGACATGCTTCAAAGAGTCGTCGGACTGTACCACACTCCTGGACTGCAGCAATTTGAAAATTTTTGTAGCCGATAAGGGAGGGTAATAAGATGTCTCACCCTTAGAGAGGAGGGACCTGTGACGATGTGGAGATTGATACACCTCACATAGATGTTGTTGCTCCTCCAAAATTTGATGCCCTTGACACTCTCTTCTCCAACCACCTCTGATACCACTTGTTAGAATTGCAAATGAGGAAAACAAAATTCACATATGATAATTAACAATCACACAGATAAGAAACACAGGGATTTCACGTGGTTCACCCAAACGTTGGGCTACGTCCAACAAGCATAGGCATCGCTCGTCTTATTATTCAGATCATGGAGATTACAGAAAACTAGCAAGTTCTCTCTCTGTCTCTCTCTCTGCCTCTACAGGCTTACATGTATTTATATACATTTACAAGAAATTGATTATTAAATGCAATCCCTATCCATATTCTAACTTGGTCTATTTAGTTGCAACCAACGTAGAATAATAGGATCCAAATCCATCCTTGGAGGAATTCGTTGTCACCAAATCCCAACAGCATGAACATAGGAAGACACTATGCTGAAAGAATCTCAAGACATTTATGAAAAAGTGTTATGATCTCTCAGGATCTTCCAGGGCAAATTTACCTTGGAAGAAGCTCCTCTAACCACCCTTGTACAAGAAAATCCTGAGAGTTGTACAAGAAAATCCTAAGAGACATATTCATCTTCCTCTGCAACCTGTCCATTCTTAGGAAATCTTATTGGAGAAGGTAGAATCTAATTGTAATCTTCATCCTTTTATTTAGGTAAGTTGAAACCGACCTTGGAGAGCTCGAACGTTTTTGTATCTATTAACTAATTGTGGGTTTATAATTACAAAGAGATTCTGCAGCCTTTTTTGTCATTTTATCTAGGTTTGTATATGCATTTTAGTGTGATGTGAAAATGCTCAATGTTTGGAATTGTCCAGCATCAAGTCCAATTTGTGAGATCTATGTCATTTCGAGGTAAAATATAGGGTTTGTAGTATGACGATTGTTTCTTGATCTCAAAGAACAAGTTATTTATAGCGTTGTATGTTTGTGATTTGAACCTACCTTTTAATCCACTTTTTCACTAAATTAGAATATCTTGCAAAGAAAATTTTGTTCTTACCTAAATAGAGCTAAATACATGTGTATATCCTTTCACCATTCGAGGTCTACTTGCAAGTTCTATACAAATTTGATTTCCCTCTTAGACATTCAATTATGTATCTTCTTCATTATAGAATTCAATGACACATTTATGTTTTTTACTAACTTTTCATTGTATTTTGATAACAAAATTAATTATTGGCAATAAATTTAAACCCAAAGGTTTAACCTACAAACCAACAATAAAGTTTATTAGCATCAACATTTCAATACCTAAAGAAGGGTAAGATCTCACTTTGAAACATTAATGAACATTACACAAACAGATTTAAATGATTAAGAAAACAAAATTTTGCAATACAACATAATCAATATAGGAAATCATTCATTCATTTAATAAAACAAAAAATAGAGGGCCAACCACCACACACTTCTTTCTATTTCATTTTATATGATAGGTCCATAAAAAAAAATCCTTATTACTCCATACAATTTATCAAAGGCTTTGAAACCATCTCTCTTAATCCTCCATATAATTATATAAAAATCCAAAATCTTCCATATACATTTTTTATATACTAATCTAAATTAGTTAAAAAAAAATTATAGATCTCTACAACCAATTCTTCCAACTCTTAGAAAAACTAGAAAATTAATCTAATTATATTATGAAAGATCAACATGTAGATTAATATTGTGCACACGTAATGCAATAGGGAGCACACAATAAAGTAAGGCTCGTAATGAAAAATCGGGTGCACCAAGTCTCATTGCGTGTAGAAGATTAATACTTGCAAAATAGAGTGTCAAAATAAAATTATGGGTTGAGTGATTTTCCCCACATCATGTTGAGAGAATCCTCTCCAAACCAACACTAAAACATTCAAGTTGGAAAAAATGTTCGATTTGAATGAAAAATTATTTCCATTAAGTCATGTATGTTAAATTTACATTACAAACATAGTATGTATCATTTATGAAATCGATACACTCCATAATATGGTTGTATTTTGGGGATATCACCCAATGCTTAGTTTTTTTCACAATATCATCACACTTGCAGTTACTCAAATCCAATTCCAAGTTCCAATCCTAATGCAATCAATAAGACATGTTGGTTTATAGGAGTTAGTCATCATCTTCCTTTACTAATGCTGGCACCTTCCATTGTATTTTTCTTGATCTTTTCCTTGCATGGTTCTAAAGGATTCCCACACAAGCACGTGTTCCTTTGAAATGAATTCACATTGAAAATGTCAAACTGTGTTCCTTTTGGGATTCTGCCACAGAGGTTATTCCATGAAATGTTTAGATATGCTAACATGGTTAATATAAAAAGCTTATGAGGAATATTTCCACTCAAATTATTATTGGAAAAATCTTTCAAGGATTCTTCCTCCAAGACCATTTCTACATATTTCAAAGTATACTTTAATTGCAACTAGTAGATCCTCATGTAGAGTATTATGAAGAAGTTAGAAACGTCTGTGAGATTTTGAAGATTAGATGGTATTATTCCATTCAACTTGTTGTTGGATAAATCCAACACCTGCAACTTATTGAGATTTGTAATCCATTCAATAATACAACCATGGAGATTATTATAACCCATAGTCAATACTCTTAAGTCATAAAGATGTCCAATGAATTGAGGAATATAACATGTTAATCCATTATTGTTTAAATCTAGTAACTGAAATCTGATACAATTGACCAAGATTTGTAATCCATTCAAGAGTACAACCATGGACCTTATTATAACCTAGAGTCAATACTCTTAAGTCATAAAGATTGTTGGACACACCTACCACACTTANGGGGTGTGAATGAATGTGGGGATCTTTTTTCCAAAACTTCTCTCTTACACAAAAACTCCTTAGTTAACATTCAACATTTCCTCATTACTCATTGTTTTCATTTATAATCAGTTAGATGTGAATACATATCAGCAACATATCATCAACAAATCATCTACACAAGGAACACAAAGAAAACAAGATGTATGTGCAATTTTTCTTTTTATTATGGACTTCAATCTGGGGGTTTTTCAGCAACAATTGAATAGAGTACAATTCTACAAGAGCACCAGCTATATGTGCAACACTCATCTTACATTCTCATCACCAATTGATATGAGGCAACAATCATCAACATATATCAATCTGTCAACATAAACAAGTGCATCAACCATGCACCAACTTGTGCCAAACAACCTGTAATCAACCTGTACCATAAACAAGTGCATCCAACCATGTACCAAGTATATACCGATCATGTTTCAACTACACATCAACAATGACTCATCAATATGTACCAACATCATCAACTATACACCTCATGTAAGTGCCAACTCATCAACTTCTTGTCTCAACCATGACTAGTTTTGGATTAGTCAACAACCCCAACTTGAAATAATCATAACTTTGTACCTGTAATGAAAAAATATCTGAAACTGATACACAATGTTCTTCAGTGTTTTTTACCCAAAACACTCGTTTTTGACTAGTTTCAGGACTAGCCACAAACCCTATTTTCCACGAAGTGTAACTACCAAAATACAACGACCCACAAGATGAAGTTTTTTACCACGAATACTTGGGTATGTTTTCTCAATGGCATAGAAATTTCATGATCTGAATCATTATAGAAAAAATGTTATAGTGAAAATGGTGAGATGACCTGTAGATAACATACCTTAGAAAGCATCATCAAAAGAATTTATCCTCCCTTCAATTTCGGCCCTCTTTTCTTCACCTTCCTTCTAAAATTCAGCTTAGATATCCTTGGTTACCTCAGTCACCTATAGATCTTCAATATGCTCAAGTGTTCCACACCAAAAATGCTTAAGAAGCCCTCCATCAATACTCCAAAAGATATTCTCACAAAAAGCTCTACATTGATCCACAAAAAGGATGGTCTACAAGAGACCATTGCTATCTTATTTATACTTTCATCATCTAGGTCACTTTACCCTTTTTTTAGGTCACTTAACCTATTTTCCTTATTTTAGGGCTAACCACTTTCCATAAATAGAAATTTTTCCAATACTTTATCATTTAAATATTCCTTCTTGATTTTGTGACTTTACTTTATCATTTCTTGATTTTGTCACTTATCTTGATTATTTAAATAATCCACATTGACTTTGTCACTTATCTTGATTATCTAAATAATCCACCTTGACTTTGTCACTTTACTTTATCATTTAAATAATGATTTCTTCTTTGAGGTCACTTTGACTTCTTTGACCTTGGGGGTTGTGGGGGTCCTTCATCTTTGTAAGGCCATAACTCTCAAACCATGAGGAGTTATGTGACATTCCACATACCACTAGAAATGGCATGACAAGCACTATCCATCTAGGATAGTTTCA
>JZKD02S0132411.1:767409-801138 GCA_000966675.3 Picea glauca
CCTTGGTATCATCACCAAAGTGGTGCATTAGCCTTGATTCCTTGAGTTAACTCCTCACTACTTTTTGTTCAGTCAGTTAACTGAAGACTAGTTGACTAGTTAACTCAACTAGGTGACAGTTCATTCCCATAACTACCTAGGAAACTAGAATAGGTGGAAGTTCACTCCTATAACTGCTGGTGTGTGTCCAGATCACTCTAGACCACCACTATGGTGACTTGGTTCACCTCAATTCAAACTCATTGAGTTATACAGAGTATATCATGTGTAAATTATGCATTATTCACAACGATTAATGAGAATTCTTTCCATTCTTTCTCTCCTTCTTCTTATTTTTCCAATTCTCTCTGCAAATGTGTGTATCACTGTTTATCTAGATCTATTATGTGTAGGTTCAACACATTTACAACTCCAACCCAACCAAGTGCTCCTATTGCACAACCTCAAATGGCCCAATATTTGCAACCCCAAGTGATGTTACAAAGAGAACAATGAATTCAGCCAACAAAGACTTCAAGTGATGTTCCAGACATGTCAAAAGCTACTTGTGAAGATATCAATATTGATTTGAAATCCTACTTTTCCAAATCCCATATCTCTATCCCTTTATTGGAGTTTGAAAAGATACCATCACAAAGAAAGAAAATCAAACAAATTTTGGGATTAGGTGAAGGAAAGGAAGAGTCCTCTGACAATACATCTGTAATCTTGAAAACTGTGGGAAAAGGAGGATTGAATGGAGGAAGTGGCTCATTTTACATATCTTTGAAAGTAAACAATTTGTTATTGAAAAATTGTTTGTTGGACTCTGGGGCATCAACCAATGTCATGCCTTTGAAAACAATGCAACAATTATTCCTCAAGGTAACAAGATCATACTAGAACATGTGTGCCATGGATAGGAGAGAGGTAGAAGTGATTGGTGTGATAAAGAATTTGGTTGTAAGATTGAATATATATATGGATGTCATGGTTATGACAGATGTTGTTGTTGATATCCCAAACTCTTGGTGGATGCTTTTGTTGAGTAAGTCCACTGCTCATTTAGGGGGATCCTTGCAAATGGACCTTTCATATGCTACTATCCCCATCATGATGACACTTTTATGAAGTTGGATAGGAAAAATTATAGAAGATATCATGTTGAAGACCCTGATCAACCCAATAATGAATATGTGATCAAGTTGGATGAAGACTTGAGTAGTTAGGAAATCCTCTCTTTTTCTTTGGCACTTGAATATAAGGAAGCTAAGGATGAAGTATGGAAGAATAATGATCACTTAAAAGAACTACATAATCAACCTTTGGGGGGGTGTTATTAGGAAAGAAGACCACCCTTAATTCATATGGGTTATTTTTTTTCCTTTGATCATGGTAAACAAGGAGATTCAACTATACCCGTAGTTGGAGCGACCTTTGCCACTTGATTACATTATCCTTATGTGTTGTTGGATTCAAAAGAGTTGTGACTCAAGATTTCAATTGAAGTTAGGTCTTATATTTGTACCTCAAGATCACTATCCTACCTTGTTTTGATATTATGGTAGCTACGGGAGGTATTAAACTCCACGTGTAACCTTGACAAGAATAGAATATTTCGAGAAGCAAGAGAAACCCTCAAAGGTTGGATAATAACCCTATGAGGCAAGTAGTCTCAAGAGAATATTTATTATTGAGTTATTAGCCTCCAAAAGTATAAGTCCACCCAATTAGGTCACTTGGAAGACTATAAATAAGAGGGTGCTAGAGCTTATTTGTCACTTTACCTCTCACAACTGCATAAGGCCAGTGGTGCACAAGTTTGGAGAGGAGTTGCAGCTACAACTACTGCAACTGGAAAATTTCGGTTTTGTCTTGGACTTTCTCTTGGTTATTGATGTAGGTGAATCATCAGCAAAGAACACATGGAGAGACAACTCAGCGCCCTAGCATTCCTTTTGAATCATTTTGGAATCTTGAGCGCTAGTGTTTCCTGCAAATATTTTTGAACGTATTGAAAACTAAAGAAGATCTAAACGCTTGGAAGCTGAATGATTGCGAGAGATCTAGGAGTTTCACTCTTAGACTTTAATGTAACGAAGCTTAAGTGGTAGCTATTTTTTACTTCGAGAAGATAGGTAGTCAGGGGGAACCCTAGGATCCATTTTATATAAGTAGAGGTATTGTATGCCCAAATGAGGTTGTTGAAGATTAGGCTACCAGATACGATGGAAGTTGCAATTTAGTAGGAGATTGCAAATTTTAGTTATTGTTTTTTCTTAGCTTTAGCCATTTACATTTGAATGAATATAACATAGATATATTGATCCAAATGTGTGGTGTTGTTGTTGTTTAATATTCTTTGTTATTTTATGTTTCATGAATGTATGAATTATACTATTGAATGTATGAATCTGTGAAGCATTAGATACATTTCACTTGTTTCTCTTTAACAAGCTTATGCAAGGAGTGTGTATTGTCTGTAAGGAGTGAATTGACATAGTCTAATTAGACTCAAAGCTCAGGAGAGATAACGTGGGAATTTTATGTAGAGCATACATATCATCTGTAAGGACTGCATCAATAGAGTTTTTGAACCAGAAACTCAAGAGGAGTAGCTCGAGAGGTTACTTGCATAAGTGTGTGTGAAGGTCTATTGAAAGGCATGTGCAAATATGAAATCCGACTAAGTGTCGAAGAAAACCCTTTAAATAGTTAAAGGTATGGAGGAAGACAAACCCTAAAGAGTAAACGAGATAAATCTTCAAAGGGAGGAGTCCTTTAAAGTTTCCCAAAATCGATGAGTAAGATCCATTCCAGAGGGATCAAAATCATTCCATACCATCAAATCTGGAGAAGTTGGATGAAGGATAGCCATGAAGCGTTTCGTCATTTCGGAGTTCAAAGTATTTGAAGTGTTTGAGAAGCGGGATTGTTGAAGTTGCAAAGTCACAAAGGGATCCTAACCGTTGGTTGCAAAGAGGAAAAATGGCATCATATTAGAAAGTATAGGAGATAGAGGTCCATAGGAGTTGAGTGTGGGGTGAATGAATTATTAATGAAACCCAAAGTACAACTGGATCGTCGTATCTAGGAAGACACGCTGCAGAAATCCACGAATTTGGAAGAAAGTGTTTGATAAGGAACGAAGGGTGGAGGTTATGGAATCGTCAATTCCTAAAGTCATGAATGAGTTGGCCCGAGGTCACAGCCTTGGTCAACTAGAAGAAATAGAGTCTAGCACGGGAGCTAATGCTCATGAGTTGGTGTTGCCAAAGCGTTGGAAAACAAGGGTTGCGAGAAATTGGAACCTGCAGGTGACATCAAAGGGACATGTGAATTAATCATTCAGGGTCTATTGAAGGCCCGAAGAGCCAATTTGGCTTGGGAATTTGGAGATCCAAGACTAGGAGGTCACGTAACCCTTAGGAGAGAAGGGGGGTCTGCATCAGGTGGTATTAAAGCCTAAATTTATTTTCAGGTAGAGGAGAATAGACAATGGAGATACTCTGATACCATCAAGTGGTATCATAGCCACATAATTGATTTCTGTAGGTAGAGGAGACAAAGAAGTAGGTTGATATCATCAAGTGGTATCAAATACATCAATAAAATGTCAGATAGAAGACATACAGAGCTGCCTATAGAAAATCGAGTTGTAGAAAGAGAAATGAGAAAAGTTCGTGTGAGGTTGGATGTGATGGAGATAGTGCAAAGAAGAGAACCTGATGTTGGATAGGTCGGTGATGTAGAAAGTGAAGAAACAGAGGTTGAAGAAGATGCAGGGGAAAATGATACTGAGGAATGATTGCTGAAAGTGGTTTTGAAATTGGGATCTAGAGAAAAGAAAGACATCCTAATGTATGAAGGAAACTTGGATGCTGAAGAGTTGTTGGATTGGATAAGGTCCATGGACAAGTACTTTGACTATGAAGATGTCGATGAGGAGAAGAAGGTGAGACATGTTGTCACCAGATTAAAATGATATGCGGTGCTATGGTGGGGTGAATTGCAGGCTGACAGATGAAGCAAAGGTAAGAAAAAAATTAAGAGTTGGGACAGAATGGTAGCCAAGATGAAGGCTAAGTTCATACCTAAGGACTATCAGATAAATTTGTTCAGGAAGTTGCAGAACCTAAGACATAAGAGGATAGCAGTTAGGATATTTGGTGAGGAGTTTGGTCACTGAACATTATAGCCAATGGGATCAAATTCTGTCACAAGCAGAGTTTGCATACAATGACTCAGTAGATAAAATTATGGGAAAGAGCCCATTCCAGATAGTGTACGGAATGAATCCAAGAGGAGTATCAAAATTAAGAGATCTCGAGCAGAGTGAATTCAGAAGCGCTGGAGCATAAGACTTCGCTACAGAAATGTAAAAGCTTCATAATCATATTAAGGAACAATTGCAGAACAATAGCAGAGAGTATAAATAAAGAGTTGACCAACATGGGAGAGAACTTCAATTTGAAGTAGGAAATGAAGTTTTAGCACATCTCAGGAAGGAGAGATTCCCAACAGGGACATATAACAAACTGAAGCTGAAGAAGATAGAACCATGCAAGATCCTAAAGAAATTTGGTGCCAATTCTTATGAGATAGAGCTGTCAGAGGATGTGGGTATATCACCCATATTTAACATTTCAGACCTGTATCCTTACAGGGAAAATGACACAAAATAATTGGGAAACCAGGAAGAGATTCATTGGGAGAAATAGATGCATGTAGCGGAAAATCCACAGATGCAAAAGATCATTGATCAGAGGATTGACAAGAAGACCCAAAGAAAGACATACTTTGAGTATTTGGTAAAGTGGAATGGACACCCAATAGCATATTCCAGTTAGGTAAATGAAGTTGATATCCATAAGCATGGAAAGTCAGTGCAGGAGCTCATGGACAAGAGTCCATGAATTTTTTCCTAGGGGAGTATTATGCAGGAGAATCATCAGCAACGCATAGGTGGAGAGACAACTTAGCACCCTAGCATGCCTTTTGAATCATTTTGGAATCTTTAACTCTGGCATTTCCTGCAAATATTTTTGAACAAATCGAAAACTAAAGAAGATCTAAATGCTTGGAAACTAAATGATCATGAGAGATATGGGAGTTTCACTCTTAGACTTTAATGTAATGGATCTTAAGTGGTAGTTAGTCTTTACTTCGAGAAGATAGGTAGTCAGGGGGAACCCTAGGAGCCCTCTGGTATAAGTAGAGGTGTTGTATGCCCAAATGAGGTTGTTGGAGATTAGGCTATTGGATACAATGGTAGCTGCAATTTAGTAGGAGATTGTGAATTTTAGTTATTGGTTTTTCATAGTTGTAGCCATTTACATTTGAATGAAGATAACAGAGAGATATTGATCCAAATGTGAGGTGTTGTTGTTGTTTAATATTCTTTGTTATTTTGTGTTTCATGAATGTATGAATTATATTGTTGAATGTATGAATCTATGAAACATTAGATACGTTTCACTTGTTTCTCTTCCATGAGCTTACGAAAGGAGTGTGTATTTTCTGCAAGGAGTGCGTTGACAGAGTCTGATTCCACTCAGAGCTCAAGAGAGATAATGTGGGAATTGCATGTTGATCCTACATATCATCTGCAAGGAGTGCGTCGACAGAGTTTTTGAACCAAAAACTCAGGAGGAGTAGCTCGAGAGGTTACTTGCAGAAGTGTGTGTGAAGATCTGTTGCAAGGCATGTGTAGATCCAAAATTTGACTAAGTGTCAAAGAAAACCCTTTAAAGATTTAATGTTTCGGAGGAAGACAAACTCCAATGATCCGGATTATTTTCAGCACAAAATGAGAGTAGAGATATAATAAATAAATATACAGATATATCTCATATATCCAACAATATAACATAAATGTATCAGAGATGCAATAAAAAACACAGAGCTACAATATCACAATTTCTATTAATGAGAGAAAATGTACAAATACTATAAAAATACAGAGTGAAAGACTCACTAGATGTTACACTCAGGTTACACTCCAAAATAACGATTATCCAAAGTAAATTGATTTGGTGGCCCAATCAATTTACACTCAGGTTATGCAATTTTATGTATATTCATATCCAGATCCCTAAGGTTACATGATGAAGTATGTGATTCAAAATTGAAGGTTCTAAATAGATATGTACACTCTCCCAACTTAATTGATCAATCTATTACAACCATAGGATGAGATTTTACTCAAAATTTCTTATAAAATATTTTCTAACTACAGAACTAGTCTAATAATTATTTTCCCCATGTCACATTTACTTTGGAACGTATATGGATTGAATTTGTGAAGTGCTTCATGAGTATTACTTGACAGGGTATCAAACAAAATACTATTACCATCCATGACTATAAATCCAAAGTTATCATTAGATTCCAAGAGTTTATTAAGTGGCTCGGCATGGAACTCATTATCACAAAATGTATTAATAGTCTTGGAAAGCTTACAACCAATTGTAACATTCTTTTCTTTCCTATCATTAGTGATAATCATTCCAGTATGTATATTGAATCCTTCCAACACTGAAAGCGTATTCAAAGGTGCATTGGGAGAAGTGCACCATGGCCTAGGACCAACAAAAACCCTTGACAATCTAGGCCATAAATGTAGGCATCATTCATCCAATAAAAAAAGGACCTCAACTGGGCTTCACCATATCTTGCAAACGAGTTAGTGGAAACCCTAAAATCACATCTTTAGTGTAATAATTAGCTTGTCATGGAAACCCTAAAATATCATCTTTAGTGTAATAATTATCTTGTCGTGTTGATTCATAGATATTATATCCACCTACCTAGAAGGCTAGTTGTAAATCATAGACATCATTTCTCCTTTATATTTTTCACTAAAATACATTTGACAAGGACGCTTGAACAACCCACCATAATTTTGACAAACCAATCACACAGTTGGAGTGTCGGTGATTGGAGCAAACTCTTCAATGTGGTCTACAAGAAACTTGTAGTGGAGTGTTTGATTTCTTTCATGCAATATGTTAAGAATATTCCATTTCACTAGAGCTTTTATGCCATAGAGATCTAAAAGAAACCATGAAACGATTATATTGTTGCTCGAATGAAATGTTTGAGTCCTCTGCATATTTTCAACACATCCACTCTTATTCATGTTTTATCTTTATTAAAAATGTTTATTAGAGGTAAGGACGTGTGTGAAGGTCAAAAATGTCATGGCTGGTCTATATGTATACTATAACCATTTAAGATTGCTTCCAGAAAAACTTCATGTCGGTGGTTCCAAGTTATGCCCCCAATAATATTAGTACCAGTCACCCCTGCGCTTCCATGGCGTGCACAACCGACCTGAATGCGGTTTGTCCCAAAAAATTGCAAGAGAAGAAGAAAGGGAGCCTGGTTATTGTGTGTAAGGGTCATTAAGATGGGTATTTTCCTAAGTCGCCTTCTTTTAGTTCACATTTGGCCCTCCGTCGACATGCCACCATGGAGCTTGCCAAATTGTCGACGAAACCTTGGATTTGTCCATGTGTCCATTGTCAGACTGTTGGATCCGTAGCCATTGGATTTGTGCCACGTGAAGATAAAAAGGTGTAGAATCCATACTATTTTCATCATACGGTCAACAACTGAATGTTTTCTCTCGACACGTGGCACTTTCTAGGCCGTAGATTTGAGCCCTCAGGACCATTGGATATGGCCATTATATTTTTTTCACGTGGCTTCTTTGAGACCATACGATCTAACCGTCAGATTGGTGCCACGTGGAATATTTATGATCGTTTGATCTGGTCATCCAATCGATCCCACGTGGCTAGGTTCTACATGTTGGATCTAGTCATCTGATCGCTTCCACATGGATACGTCTTGTGCATCAGATCTGACTGTGCAATCACTGCCACATGGTTCAATTAGGCACGTCGGATCTGGTCATCCTATTGCTACCACGTGGCTCAATTAGGCACATCTAATATGGTTGTCCGATATTTTCCATGTGTCTCTATTAGGCACGTCGGATATGGCCGTCTAATCACTGCCGTGTGGATCCTTTCTGTGCATCGGATCTGACCATCTGATCGCTTCCATGTGTCTCCTTTTTGTGCGTCGAATTTGACCGTCTGGTCGATGCCACATGTCGGATCTGACCGTCCGATCGATGCCACGTGGATCATTTTTGACTATTTGATCTAGCCCAGATCTATGGCCTGGAGAGAGACACATGTGAACATCTGAATGGTCAAGTTGACAGATCGTACGACGAAAATGGTAGGGATGTACACTTTCTGGCTCCACGTGTCATAGATCCGATAGGTACAGTGAAGTAGATTAGATGGTTTAGCAATAACCACATGCATATATCTAGACAGTCTTCAGTCTTGGTGCAAACAGTCTTCTCTGTTGGTAATAACTAATGGCACAAACAGTCTTCTCTATTGGCTTTCCCACAAAGAGCATGGGACCTCTTATTTATGCCAAGTTCCTCAACAGTACAGACACAATAGCCTGCCCTTCTGGAGACCTCTGTAATAATGCTCGTGATGGCTCCGTAATAAGGCTCTGTAATAATGCTCGTGATTCAAAATCCAAAATCCATCAGCCCAATCAAAATCCATAACTCCTTTTATGGGATTCAAAACTCTGTTAAAAGTTAAATTTAAAATTATACTTTACGCCAATTTATCTTATTTCATGTAATTATGATCAATACTGCTCATAAATAAATATTAATGTGAGTTAGTTCTCTTGGAAAGAGTAGATAGCTCCATCGAAGCGACCCAGAAGGCATTCATTAGGAATCGAAATTGATTTTTTTAACTCCTTTTACGAAATTCAAAACTCTGTTAAAAAGTATAATTTAAAAAATAATTTTTTTATTAATTGTAAATATTATAAAATAAAAAATAAAAAGTTTGATCCAATTTCATGGGATGAATACATTGTGAAAAGATGAAAAGTTTGATCTTTTATGGATAATGGACATCTTCATGGTTTTTTTAGTTAGTTTTCATTCTTATATATGTTGTTTTTTTTGAGTTAGTTTTAATTTTTACATATGTTTATCTTTTTAGGTTGATATTTTAGTAATTACAAACTATTATAAGGAATGATTTTAATTATTAATTTTTTATTTTTTATTATTTTTTGGTGGACTTCTATTGATTTGAAATATAATAAAATTATTAGAGCATCTTTTCATGGAAGTTGGATCATGATAAATATATGATATTAATCCTCACGTTTCTTCTTAATTCAAATCTACCACCATAAACATGATACTTTTAATATAAGATTAGATTATTTCTTTCACAAACTTCACTTCATAGCCATATGGAACACCTAGATTATCCAAAAAATGTTTTATTTCTAAAGCTCCATGCTCTCAAAAGACATAGTTCTTCCATGCATCCAAAGAAAATCTTTAAATCTAAATCCATGTAGAGATTAAAAAGTTTGTTTATATTAACCTAAAGCTATGCCATCTAATTTTTTTAGTTTTTTCAAATTTTTATAGGTTTTTCTTCAACATATTCCAACAAAAATCTTAAAAACCAATTTTAATAATCTTGTTAAGTATTGTGATATTACCAGGTAGAGTTTGTAATTTAATAATGTTTGTTAATAATCTTGTTAAGTGTTGTGATATTACGAGGAAGAGTTTGTATTTGTAATTTAATAACGTTTGTTAAGTTTTTATTGAAATATCATCAAGTTTTATGAGTATGAAAGGAAGTATTAATCTTGTTAAGTATTGTGATATTATGAAGTAGAGTTTGTAATTTAATAATGTTTGTTAAGTTTTTTTAAATATCATGAAGTTGTTTTAGTATGAAATGAAGGAATATCAATTAGGTTTCATTTAGATGGTTGGAGGAGTAATTGTTATCTTTTCTATCTAAGTTTAACTTCCACAAGTAACATATTGACTTCTTAATGAGTATAAGAAAAACTTAAGAATAAATAATGAAAAAAATCAAATATTTATTTGATATGTTTATATTAAAATCTTTTATAATTGGATTCCATCAAAGACTAAGAGAATTGGATAATAATATAAGAAAAATGAATATATATATTTTTTTTAATGCTGGCGGAATCGGCAACTGGGCCGGTCTCGTACTCACGTGACACGGGGTCGATTTCGACCGCTACCACTATAACCTCCAGGTGCCATACGTATGCCCCTTCCGCATGCGTGGGTAAGTCGGGGGGATTTGAAATTGAAACCTCATCGTACATAACACTCTATATCACGACACTTGCCAATTGAGCTGCCCCCGGGGGCAAGAAAAATGAATATTAATATCAAAATAATTTGGATAATTTTTTATACAATTATATTAAACTCTTTTATAATTAGGTTGTATGAAAGACTAAAGAAATACATAGTAATATAAAAATAAATTTTGGTGGCTACAAATAACATCATGAACCAATCTCTTCAGCATGTCAAGTATTATTTTAAATTTGGGAATTAATATCCGATAAATATAGGTGGGGTGTTATATTGGAAGATCAAATAAATAAACAAATGACTTTCATTGCATTGTCATATTCTTTTTGCACATAGAGTATTGAAGTGTATGGGAGATATGATGTCATGTACATGATGTAAAATAAATAAATAAATAAGTATGCATAAATCGTACATATGTATATGACAATAACTAAACATATGCAAACATAACTCTTTTCTAGGCATATCCAATCAATTTTGTCAGACATAAATTGTTGGAATTGTTGGTAATTCATATTGATGTTGATCATCAATATGATCATCATCATCATTGAAAATATTAGATGGGAAATGCATTGGAGCACTCACAAACTCAGATGGACAACATCCTGGAGAATTCATGTTGTTGACAATGGATGTGCTATAGGAGAGATAAGTTTAGCATGGATGGGATTAGTTGGTCATTGTGGATAAATGATGAGATCATCATGTACAAAAATTGATGTGATTCCATTAGTATCCACAATAAACATCGAAGCTGGAAATGAGGAAGTTGGAGTTGATTGCATGGTCATTGTTTTAGCCCTTTGTTTACATGGAGGATGTTCGGAGAGAATAACTATGATCTCATATTTTCTTATTATTTTGACATTGAGTGCAATGGAATTTGCATTAGACATCGGTAGGGATAAATATTCCATATATATGAAACCTTATGGGACTCTATTAGTGTGTCCCACTATAACACTCGTTGAAAATCCAACATCAAATGAACCATTCACTACACCATGAAATGCCTAGTCTATAAATGATCCTTAGAAATAATCGAAGACATTGTAGAACCTATTATGTTGAGTATTTCCCCTTTTTGAAATTGATCGATTTGGTGCAATATCGACAATCTAGTTGAGAGTTAAAGGATTTGTTTTACAAGACCTCTCTGGATTTTTCTCGAGACATGTACGATACGTAAAGACAGTATGACCTAGTTCATTTTCCTCATTCATTTTAACCACCTACATTACAAATGTCTAAAATTATTGATTCCATATTATAAAAATTTTAATAGGACTCTATCAGTGTTTCCCACTATAACACTCATTGAAAATACAACATCAAATGAACCATTCACTACACCATAAAATGTCTATCCTATAAATGATCCTTAGAAGTAATCAAGGACATTGTAGAATCTTCTATGTTGAGTATTTCCCCTTTTGAAATTAATCTATTTGGTGCAATATCGAAAATCTAGCTGAGAGTTAAAGGATTTGTTTTCCAAGGTCGCCCTGGCTTTTTCTTGAGACGTGTACGATATGTAGAGATAGTATGACCTACTTCATTTTGCTCTTTCATTTTAACCACCTACATTACAAATGTATAAAATTCTTGATTCTGTATTATATAATTGAAAGCATAAATATCTAAAATGTTTGATTCAATGTTATATAATTGAAAACACCAGTAAATCAAGTAGTGTTATTAAGTAAAATCTTGAACCAACAAATAACATTGTTACTTACCTTTGAAATTATTTAATAGGTATAATTGTAAATTAAATGTAGTCTAAATTCATATTGATCTCTCTTCTTTTATTTAGAAAGAGTCTATAAGTATCAAATAGCAGCAAACTTTTGTGACTTTTTTTTGTTTAGTTTAGTTTTGATTGGAATTTGAATTTCATTAGAAATGAAACTCTTGTTGATCAATTCAGTCTTGATTGGCATTTGAATCTCATTAAGAAATGTTATATCTAGGTCCTAATGAATGGAAAATTCAACAATATAGAACATATGGTATCAAAAAATATGAACTAGACTATCTATAGTCACATTCCATGCTCTAAGCTACGAGGTGGATATATGTCCTTTACCTTAGATTATATATGAAAATCACCCATGCCCCTGCAACATGTATAAACATGTAGACAACACACTTATAACCACAACTTATTAATCATTATCCAAAGAAGAAACCTACTTGGTATAAATTAGTATGCTAAGTTCAAATGATTAAAATTGTAATATAGTCACTTAACGTTGCATTGTGAATTGCAATTATTTAATTGTTTTGCATTGGGAATTGTAATTGTGAAATACAAACAACTTTAGAGAACATGACTCCTCCATTATAAATTGTAATTATGACACCCTTAATGGTAAAAATAGACAAATCAACAAATCATTAAAAAATCACAAAACATGAGACCGAGTTTTATAAAAGTGAATAATTACATCATTGCATTAAATATATTTGAATTCACTCATAACCACATCTTATCAATCATAATCCAAAGAAGGAACCTACTTCATATAAATTATTTTGCTAAGTTAAAATAAAAAAAAATTGTAATCTAACCACTTAACATTGCATTGAGAATTCTAATTTTTTTTTTAATTGCATGAGGAATTGTAATTATGAAATATAGACACTTTTGGTAATTATGATTAATCCATTGGAAATAGTGATTAGGAACCCTAGATCATTGGAAATTCAATGATATTTCTATTGTTTTGGTTGAACAAGTCACATAATTGAAATAGATAAAAAATAAATAAACAAGCCGTCATTTTTTTTGGTTAATTGTAATTTTATTTGCAAGAAGTCATATATGAGAAAATAACATCCAAGTTTTAAGAATGTTATTTTTATAAAGAAAGAGAAAAGTGTTCCAATGCATTGATTTTAGTGACAATATAATACATTGATCTTAACACCAATACAATATATGTTATGTGTGAAATATGTCTAAGAGCTATCAAGTAGTTGGATTGATTTAAGTATTGTGATATTATGAAGTAAGGTTTGTAATTTAATAATGTTTGTTAATTTTTTTTAAATATCATGAAGTTTTTTTAGTATGAAATGAATGAATATCAATTAGGTTTCATTTAGGTGGTTGGAGGAGTAATTGTTATCTTTTCTATCTAAGTTTAATTTCCACAAGTAACATATTGACTTCTTAATGAGTATAAGAAAAACTTAAGAATAAATAATGAAAAAAAAATCAAATATTTATTTGATATGATTATATTAAACTCTTTTATAATTGGATTGCATCAAAGACTAAGAGAATTGGATAATAATATAATACAAATGAATATTAATATCAAAATAATTTCGATCATTGTTTATACAATTATATTAAACTCTTTTATAATTATGTTGTATGAAAGACTAAAGAAATACATAGTAATATAAAAATAAATTTTGGAGGCTACAAATTACATCATGAACCAATTTCTTCAACATGTCAAGTATTATTTTTAATTTGGGAAGTAATATCTCATAAATATAGGTGGGGTATTATATTGGAAGATCAAATAAATAAACAAATGACTTTCATTGCACTGACATATTATTTTTGCACATAGAGTAGCAAAGTGTATGGGAGAGATGCTCTCATGTACATGATGTAAAAAAAAGAAAAAAAAAGTATGCATAAATCATACATATGTATATGACAACATCTAAACATACGCAAGCGTTGCTCTATTCTAGGCATATCCAATCAATATTTTCAGACAGAAATTGTTGGCAATTCATATTGATGTTGATCATCAATATGATCATCATCATCATAATTGAAAATCTTAGATGGGCAATGCATTAGAGCACTCACAAACACAGATGGACAACATCCTGGAGAATTCATGTTGTTGACAATGGATGTGATATAGGAGAGATAAGTTTATAATGGATGGGACTTGTTGGTTTTTGTGGATAAATGATGGGATCATCATGTATAGAAATTGATGTGTTTACATTAGTATCCACAATAAACAACGAAGCTGGAAACGAAGAAGCTGGAGTTGATTGCATGGCCATTGTTTTAGCCCTTTGTTTACATGGAGGATGTTTGGAGAGAATAACTATGGTCTCATATTTTCTTATTATTTTGACATTGAGTGCAATGGAATTTGCATTAGACATCAACAAGGACAACCCTTCCATATATATGAAACCTTATGGGACTCTATCAGTGTTTCCCACTATAACACTTGTTGAAAAGCCAACATCAAATGAACCATTCACTGCACCATGAAATACCTAGTCTATAAATTATCCTTAGAATTAACCAAAGACATTGTAGAATCTATTATGTTGAGTATTTCCCCTTTTTGAAATTTGATTTGGTGAAATATCGACAATCTAGTTGAGAGTTAAAGCATTTTTTTTACAAGACCTCCCTGGATTTTTCTCGAGACATGTACAATATGTAGAGATAGTATCACCTACTTCATTTTCCTCATTCATTTTAATCACCTACATTACAAATGTCTAAAATTATTGTTTCCATATTATAAAATTCTTAATGGGACTCTATCAGTGTTTCCCACTATAACACTCATTGAAAAGCCAACATCAAATGAACCATTCACTACACCATAAAATGTATATCCTATAAATGATCCTTAGAAGCAATCAAAGACGTTGTAGAATCTGTTATGTTGAGTATTTACCCTTTTGAAATTAATCGATTTGGTGCAATATCGACAATCTAGCTGAGAGTTAAAGTATTTGTTTTCCAAGGTCGCCCTAGATTTTTCTTGAGACGTATACGATATGCAGAGATAGTATGACCTACTTCATTTTCCTCATTCATTTTAACCACCTACATTACAAATGTCTAAAATTCTTGATTCTATATTATATAATTGAAAGCATAAATATATAAAATGTTTGATTCAATGTTATATAATTGAAAACACCAGTAAATCAAGTAGTGTTATTAAGTAAAATCTAGAACCTGTTAGCACCATGATTTTCATAGCTAAGGTTATAGGTTTTTCAACAATTTGCAAAGTCATGCATGTTAGCACCCATATTGTTTTTATGACTGACCTCATCTAACATCTCCAAGGGTCAGTTTCAAAAGGAAGCTTATCATTTATTTGTTCCATTTCCATTTGCAACTGCATGCTACAAAAATTTTTATGTGCTGCGCAGAGCAATTCATTGCACAAAGGATTCTATCGCGTAGTAGATTTTGTCGTGCAGTGTATTTTGTCACGCATTGGATTTCGTCACGTAGTGAACTATAACGCATAGGATGTTGTCACGTAGTGGATTTCACCACGCAAAGGATTCTGTCACGCAGTGTAATTCATCGTGTAGTGGATTTCATCGTGCAGTGGGTCGTCGTGCATAGGATGTTGTCGCGCAGTGGATTTCATCGTGCATAGGATTTCGCGTAGTGGATTATTTCATGCATAGGATGTTGTCAGGTAGTGGATTCTGTCACTCCTAGGATTTTTTCATGCAAGGTATTTCATCGTGCAATGGATTTTCCTACGCACAGACTATAGGTCATGCTGCATAAATGACTGGTTTAGTGGTCAACTTAAAAATCAATTTCTGACCAACTGGAGAGGAATTTTGAAAATCCCCGAGACATTTTGTTGAGGAAAAAACAAATAATAAAAACCTCTCTCATATTTTAAAAATGTTTCGTATTTTGGGAGATTCGATGGGATATTTGAGCACTATTTTTCAGTTTTCATGATTTCCTGTCCGAGACATGTATTATGGCCATCTGGAGATTCATTTCAAGAAACCGAGAGAGGTTTTTATTTATAATGATCTTAAATACAAAAACCTCTCTCATTTTTGGAAAATAGCGTTTTATTAGTGATATATGATGTCATCTGTAACGCTTATTTTTCCAGTTTGTTGCGCAATCCGCTGCATTTTTTTTCTGTAGGTTATTGTTGCATAGCAGACTTGCTGTGAAAGGATGTCAAAGTGTCTAGAAGTGCACATGATGGATCGTAAAAACCATATGGTCGAATGTTGATCATGATCAATGATTGTAAAGAATATTTCAGTTATGATTATGATTTGGCAAAGTTGGGTTTTCTATTTTTAGTGAATCCATTGGAGTTATTGTTCTCTTTCAAAGAAAATAGATCCATGATTCTAGGAGGGAATAGTTTGACCCTAGCATCCAAGGGTGACATTATTTTTCTATATATGGGGATCATTTTCATGTAAATAGGGTTGGTTGGCAAAATTAGTATAGACAGTAGCTATTGCATGTAATTTGAGTTCGACCGAAACTTAATGCAAAAGTCATGTAGCTTCGATGAAAAGATTCTAATTGTAGCAGTTGGATGTATTGTGCCTCTTTCTTTGTGTATGTGCTTCCTGCTATCTTTATTCATATCTTTTTTTGTCTAATTTAGAAAAAAAAATTGAACCTGTGGATTCGCTTCTCAGCACCCCTTGTTTGCGCCATTTAGACAAAACATTTTTCTTATAAAAGTTAACTCTGAATTCACCTACAACGGTGCTCCAATTTACTTCTTGTGTTTTCTCCCCGCCACACATTACAAGTTTTCACTGAAGACTATTGCTCCCTTAGCCTTATCCTATCAAATTTAGTCACCCAGTCATTTTTTTTTTGTCACTTTCCTTGAATCGACTCCATAGCCCAAAGTCTTACTTTCTTGTGCTAATTTAACCAGAACCCATTATTTCAAGGTGTTAAATATAGCCACAATTTTAAAGCCATATCTTGTGCGAAGACAAAGTCTCCCGGGAGAGCCTTCTCCAGGTATGAAAGGCTAGTTTTAGGCCTCAAAGTTGGTTGAAATAGTTACCTCTGTCATCTGTTTATCAGTTGAAAAGATTTACATAGTGCTAACATTCTGGCACCATTGTCAGGAACGAAATTGAAAATTTTCCCCGGGAAAGAATGACATGGTTGAGGTATGAGGTCTAAGAGAAACGGACACTTAGGCACATATTGTTTGTATTTCTTCTCTGGCGACTCCACACATCAGGAAATCAATTGAAGGTGATTCCACTAGCAGAAGAATCCAGAGATAAAGTTTTCATGGTGACTCCAATCAAGCTTCAAATGCGATTCAAAGACTCCACTGGAGAATGAGACCTGTTGGCAGAGATATGGAAGAGCAATATGGAAAAATAAGGTACTCAAGCTTAAGTTTAGTTCAAAAAGTACTTTTCCGTTTTCTCAATATCTTCTTGTCCTTTCCTAAGTTTTTCAAAAGAATATTTCTTCACTTAAATGAATCCCATAGATCTACCCTTGTATATCCTTCATTGCAAACTATAGGTATAACTCCTTCTTCTTGTATAACCGATATTCACCAAGCTCTTTCCTCTGAGCCATATGATGTTCATGATCATTCTTGTGAGCTTAATGAAACAAAAGTTGAGCTTGTACCTTCTTTTCTTAATCCTACACCCTCCAAGATTCAAGAAAGCTACAGTCCTCTTAAATTTCCTTCCATCCTTCATGACTTTCCTATGAAACACTATAAATACCTTCCTCGGTTCGATGGACAGCTTGATGGAAAGTCAGTTGAAAAACATATTCAGGTCTTTGAGCATTTTATATAAATTTTTGAGATCGAACATAATGATGTGTATATGAGGGTGTTTTCTCAGTCCTTACAAGGATATGCCAAAGCATCGTTCAAACATTTGCATCCTCAATCGATTAGCTCCTGGGATGAACTGAGGGAAGATTTCTGTAGATTTTGGGGTGAGAGAAAGTCATGGGATCTACTCCTTTCAAAGTTTTATGCCATGAGAAGAATGAAAGATGAAACCATCTCAAATTTTAGTAGGATGTTTGCTAGTCTTTATTATAAACTGCCTAAAGAAGTCCAACATCCTGAAGTTGTTTCCATGCTCCATTATGTAACAACCTTTCAATCAGACTTATCTTTTCTTTTGATGGAGAGGAAGTCTATGTCTTTGCAATAGATGTTCAACAATGATCAGAATGTTGAAGACAATATTCAAGCATGTCAACAATTTTGAAATGAGGAGTTGGATGCTAAAGAACATGAAAATGAATATGAACAAAGAATAGTTGATTTGAATCTTGAGAAGAGGGTTAATAATATCGTATTTCCTCTTGAAGATTTACATGTTGATAATTTTTCAAAGGATTATATTCCACTTATTGAAAAAGAAGGTGCTAATTTAGTTTCTGATCCATCCCATGATGAGCATGGGGATGATTGTTTTATGTATTCATTTGTAGACAGACAAGAAAATGAATTTGCAAATCATCTTGTTGAAGAGCAGGTTGATGTCCCAAGCTTTTTCTTGTTAGATGAAATTGCAGATGTTGTTGATTTTCATATATAATATGAATATGATGATGGTTATGATGTTGAATTATTAGAACAAGTAGATACACATTCTATATTAAGAAATGTTCATTTTCAGCAGTGTAATGAGAGCAATCAGCCTACATATCACAACTACAAAGAAGAATATGAAGAAAGTAACAAATCGACTGAATGAAATTCTTTACCTTTATGTTTTTCTTCATTTAAATTGTTGAAAGAAAATTTAAAGATCATCACTGAGGCAGAGGAATGTGTGCTGATGCAAAATCACACTAATTCATAGGAAACAATTGACAATAAGTTGTAGAAATCTTCTCATGTGTTTAATGACCCTGTTGCTTGTTATATGAAATGTTTTATCAGTTCAAAATTGTAGCCATTGGTTGAAGATGAATCTGAAAATGAGTGTGATTAGACATCCAAATAAATTGAAAAATGTTCATATGAAAGCAGTGAAGAAAATGAAGAAGGTTTTGAATTAGATGAAAGAACCTTGCCATTGTGTTTTGCTTCTTTCGAATTGCTGAAGAAAAATGTTTATAATGTTTCAAATAAAAAATCCTCCAGACATGATGTTGAATATGAAGAAAGCAGTGGACTTGCAAATGAAAACTATCTTCCATTATGTTTTTCTTCCTTTGAATTGTTGAAAGTAAATCATGAGATAATAGAGGAAGTAGAGAAGCTTGATTGCATTCATAGTGACATTGTTTTACATGAGAAAATTGTTATCAGTGAGGAATATCAACAACCTTCTCATTCATTTAATGACCAGGTTGTTGATTACATAGAAGGTTATTTCAGTTCAAATTTGTAGCATGTGCTCAGCTACCAGCTTGGAAATAAATATGACGGTCAATCAACGTCGATGTTAGATATGTATTGCTTTCCACCAAGGGTTTCATTTCAGCCAACACTGTCTTTTGATTCCGAAGATTGTTATTTCTAGCAATCTCAATAGATTTTTCAGCCTCTTGGTGGCAATCAACCGGTTAAATAACATAAAAATGAGAATGCAGTGGAAGGGATGAAACATGGTTGTTGTTTTGTGCATGTTTTAGAGGATCCATTTATAGTTTTGGTGGAGGCGACAAAAAATCCCAATGTTTTTAATTTTTTGAGATTTAAATTTATAGATAAATTTTTGAATGACTTATCAGTAAACAGGATTTGGAGCAAGCATGTGCAAAGAACCAAAAAGTGGATAAAGTTCTTTCATGGTTGCATTTCCATTTTGATTTCACTTGATTGAAATATTTTTTAGTAATTAGGGTAGGTAGGAGTGCGAATACGCTTGGTACTGCGAGCATTTCTTTTAGTAATATGCAGTTTTCATTTTCAACTTAGTTTTATATTTCAGATTGGAGCATATATAGTTTTGGTTTTTCAGCAGATGAAGGCTACAAGTTACAGTTGGAAAGTTGAGTTTGGGAGTAGCCCAATGGATAGGCACCTGGTCTACTGTTCTTTGCTACCTCATAGGGAGGATAACATCCACATTGGATCCAGCTGTTAGCACCATGATTTTCACAGCTAAGGTTATAGTTTTGTCAACAATTTACAAAGTATTTCATGTTAGCACCCATATTGTTTTTATGACTGACATCATCTAACATCTCCAAGGGTCAGTTTCAAAAGGAAGCTTATCATTTATTAGGTCCATTTCCATTTGCAACTGCGCACTGCAAAATTTTCTACGTGATGCGCAGATCACTTCACCGCACAAAGGATTATGTCGCACAGTGGATTTCATCGCATAGTGGGATGTCGCACATAGGATGTTTTCATGAAATGGATTTCACCACGCAAAGGATTTTGTTGCGCAGTGGATTTTGTCATGCAGTGGATTTCATCGCGCAGTGGATTTCACCATGAAAAGGATTATGTCGTGCAGTGGATTTTGTTGCACAGTGGGTCATCATGCATAGCATGTTGTCACCCAGTCGATTTCATAGTGTAGTGTATTTCGTCGTGCAGTGGTTGATGTCGTGCATAGGATGTCACGCAGTCGATGCCATCACGTATAGGATGTCACACAGTGGATTATGTCATGCATAGGGTGTTGTCACGTAGTGGATTATGTTGTGCCTAGGATGTTGTCATGCAGAGGATTTCATCGCGCAGTGGATTTTCTTGCGCATAGGCTCCAGGTTGTGCTGCACAAATGACTGGTTTAGTGGTCAACTTCAAAATCACTTTTTGACCAACTGGAGAGGAATTTTGAAAATCCCCGAAAGGTTTTTGTCAAGGAAAAACCAAATAATAAAAAACTCTCTCATATTTTAAAAATGTTTCATATTTTGGGATATTGAAAGGGATATTTGACCCCTATTGTTCAATTTTCATGATTTCATGTCCGAGACATGTTTTTGAGACATGTATTCCGACCTGCTAAAGATGAATTTCAAGAAACCGAGAGATTTTTTTATTTATAATGAGATTAAATACAAAAACCTCTCTCAGTTTCAAAAAATATGTTTTTATTAGTGAGATACGATGTCATCGTTAACACCTGTTTTGTCAGTTTGTTGAGCAATTCACTGCATTTTTTTGCTGTAGGTTATTGTTGCATAGTAGACTTGTTGTGAAAGGGTGACGAAGTGTCCAGAAGTGGACATTAGGGCTCATCACAACCATGTGGTTTAATTTTGATCATGATCAATGATTGTAAAGAATATTTCGGTTACGATTATGATTTGACAAAGTCAAGTTTTCTATTTTTAGTGAATCCGTTGAAGTTATTGTTCTCTTTCAAAGAAAATGGATCCATGATACTAGGAGGGAGTAGATCGACCCTAGAAGCCAAGGGTGACATTAGTTTTCTATATATGGGGATCATTTTCATGTAAACATGGTTGGTTGGAAAAATTAGTATATACAGTACCTATTGCATGTAATTTGAGTTCGACCGAAACTTAATGCAAAAGTCTTGTAGCTTTGATGAAAAGATTCTAATTGTAGAAGTTGGATGTATTGTGCCTCTTTATTTGCATATGTTCTTCCTGTTATATTTATTCATATCTTTTTTTGTCTAATTCAGAACAAATTTTTGAACTTGTGGATTCTCTATGCAGCGCCCCTTGTTCGCGCCATTTAGACAAAATATTTTTCTTCTAAAATTTAACTCTGAATTCACCCACAGGGTGCTCCGAGTTACTTCTTGTTTTTTATTCCTGCCACACATTACGATTTTTCACTGAAGACTGTTTCTCTCTTAGCCTTATCCTCTCAAGTTTAGTCACCGAGTCATTTGTTTCTGTCGCTTTCCTTGAATCGAATCCATATCCCAAAGTCTTACTTTCTTGCGCCAATATAACCATAACCCATTATTTCAAGGTGTTAAATATAGCCACAATTTTAAATCCATATACTGTGTGGATACAGAGTCTCCCGAGAGAGCCCTCTCCAGGTCCGAAAGGCTAGTTTCAGGACTCAAAGTTGGTTGAAATAGTTACCTCTGTCATCTGTTTATCAGTCGAACATATTTACAGAGTGCTAACAGAACAAACAAATAACATTGTTAGTTACCTTTGAAGGCATTTAAGAGGTATAATTTTAAATTAAATGTAGTCTAAATTCATCTTGATCTCTCTTCTTTTATTTAGAAAGAGTCTATAAGTATCAAATAGCAACAAAATTTTGTGACTTTTTTTTGTTTACTTTAGTCTTGATTGAAATTTGAATCTCATTAGAAATGAAACTCTTGTTGATCAATTCAGTCTTCATTGGCATTCGAATATCATTAGGAAATGTTATATCTAGGTCCTAATGAATGGAAAATTCAATAATATAGAACATATGGTATCGACAAATATGAACTAGACTATCTATAGTCACATTCCATGCTCTAAGCTATGAGGTGGATATATGTCCTTTACCTTAGCTTATATATGAAAATCACCCATGCCCCTGCAACATGTATAAACATGTAGACAACACACTCATAACCACAACTTTATCAATCATTATCCAAAGAAGAAACCTACTTGGTATAAATTAGTATGCTAAGTTCAAATGATTAAAATTGTAATATAGCCACTTAACGTTGCATTGTGAATTGTAATTCTTTAATTGTTTTGCATTGGGAATTGTAATTGTGAAATACAAACATATTTAGACAACATGACTCCTCGATTAGAAATTTTAATTATGACACCCTTAATGGTAAAAATCAGCAAATCAACAAATCATTAAAAACTCACAAAACATGAGAGTGAGTTTTATAAAAGTGAATAATTACATCATTGCATTAAATATATTGGAATTCACTCATAACCACAACTTATCAATCATAATCCAAAGAAGGAACCTAATTTGTATAAATTAATTCACTAAGTTAAAATAAATAAAAAAATTGTAATCCAACCACTTAACCTTGCATTGAGAATTCTATTTTTTTTTAAATTGCAAGAGGAATTGTAATTATAAAATATAGACACTTTTGGTAATTATGATTAATCCATTGGAAATAGTGATTAGGAACCCTAGATCATTGGAAATTCAATGATATTTATATTGTTTTGGTTGAACAAGTCACATAATTGAAATAGATAAAAAATAAAATAAAATAAGCCATCGTTTTTTTGGGTAATTGTAATTTTATTTGCAAGAAGTCATAGATGAGAAAATAACATCCAAGTTTTAAGAATGTATTTTTTATAAAGAAAGAGAAAATTGTTCCAATGCATTGATTTTAGTGACAATATAATCCATTGATCTTAACACCAATACAATATATTTTATATGTGAAATATGTCTAAGAGTTATCAAGTAGTTGCATTGATTTCAGTAATGATATATTAAAAATAATTGGGTGCATTTATTTCATAAATGATATAGATATTACACATATCCCAATGTGAGGGAGATGTAAAATTATTTTTATGCTCAAGATGGATATTTCATGTGACAATTTAAAAAAATTACAAAATATTAAGTAAATATAAATACACAACAATGGTCTTAGTTTAAAGTTAAAACCACACACACACACACACATCCCATACTCACTTATGGGAATCCATCACTGCAATTCAACCTCTGTATATACTATATTTTTAAAAATATTTAACCTTTCTCATAAATACTCTGATATCATGAACAATTATGCCCAACATGGCTTTGATACCAATTGTAATTGTATGTCATGCATATTATAACCTTATGTAGTCAAAATAATATGAGGTCTCATGCATAACTTATGCATAACACACACACACATGCATAGAATAATAGAATTCAAGATATAAAAAAGCATACTATACACAACATAAAATCATATAATAAGAAATTCCATTGCTCAAGGTCTTGGGGTGTCGCTGCTACATCTGAGACACCTTGGAATTTTCGCTATAAATTGTTTTCTACAATGACTCAGAAGGAACGACTTGGAGGATATTTAGTATACGGATCAAGGTGTGTCGAGTTAAAATTTCATCTCCTGAGGCCTTATACTTTCTGAGATACAATCTTTCTAAGATAGGGTTCTTGAATCATCCTGAATTGAGTCATTGTGGAATTTTCGCTATAAAACTGTTTCTATAACGTTTTAGATACTGAACTCAGGAGGCTATTCACAAACATTAGTAAGGTATCCGTGGTAACAATTTCAGCTTCTGGGGCATCTTAAATTTGTACATACACCCTGTGGAAGATAGGGTATCTAACTAGTCTCAAGCAAGTGTTCCGGGTAAAACAATAATAACCTTTTCATAGAGTATCCAAATTTAGTTAGACCAGTTGCATTGGATAGTGGAAAGACCGTATTAGTTTTGGTACAATTTTCATAATTTTATATCAATTATTTTGTTTGGGGCATGCTATACAAGTAATATCTCTTGGAAAGGAAAAAAATCAGCAAGGTGTGGGGAAGTTACTGTAAATTCCAATTGGCACATCCAATTTTCATCAGAACTATGGCATTGAAGAGAAGAAATACAATATACCTACAAAAAAAAAAAATCATACTCAAAAGGGCCGAAATTTTGGAGATAAAATAAAAGGAAGATTGTCTAGCAGAACCACCTCAAAATCAAGGTTTAAAGTGATACTTGGCCAACATGCCACCAAAAAAGGGAACTTCTACACCAAATAAGCCTCCAGAGAATCCTACCTGGACTCTTGATGAAGGTGAAGAAATGAGTAGGGACATAAATGATTTACAGAAGAAGACAGTAACAAAAGATGAACTACAAGAGATGGAAGCTAAGTTGGAGGCAAAGGTGGATGGTTTAAAAGAGGAGATCATGGAAGGATTGAAACATTTCATAATAGAGAAGACAGCTAAAAGTGAAAATGTATCCCATGAAATTCATGATTAGGACACAAGGAAGGTGAATCAATAATGGAGAAACTCCAACTTTGGGTTGAAGACCGACCACGTTCCTAAGATCGATATGAGTAATTTGATGGCAAGGACACTATCACATGGATACCACAAGTCTATTTGGCACTATGGAAGAATAACAACACCTTTAACGACACTAACCAAGAAGGATGCATTTCATGGACTCCATAGGAAACTAAAGATTTTGAACAACTTAAAGATGTGATGTGCAAAGCTCATGTGTTGACCACTCCAGACTTCACAAAAACCTTTATTGTGGAATGTGATGCCTCGAGAAATGGAATTGGTGTTGTCCTAATGCAAGAAGGAAGGCCCCTAGATTTTGAATGTTGACCACTCAAGGGAAAGGACTTACAAAAACGTATTTATGAGAAGGAAATGATGGCAATACTCCATGCATTGAAGAAATGGCATCCTTACCTAATAGGTTGGCACTTAAAGGTCAAAACAGATCATGATAGTCTTAAATACTTCTTGGAACAAAGACTATCTTTAGAAGAACAACAAAAGTGGGTAACCAATATATTGGGTTATGATTTTGAAATCATCTATAAAAAAGGGAAGAAAAATGTTGTGGAAAATGCACTCTCAAGGAAAGATGAAGATGTTGAGGCCTTTATCTATGTTATCTCGATCATCTAACCTAATTGGATAATAGAAGCAAGGGATGAATGGAAGAATGACGACAAAATGTGGACTCTCGTTCAAAGGTTACAACAGTATTCCAGTACATCAGATACATTTACATGGGAAAATGATCCACTATGGTACAAAGATCACTTATATTTCTGTAAGAACTCCCAACTCAAACAAAAGGTACTATTGGAATTGCACACCTCTCCAGTAGGAGGGCACTCAGGATTTTTAAAAACCTACCATAAGTTCAAGAAGGAATTGTCGTGGGATGGCCTTAACATTGATGTTCAATGGTTTGTGGCAGAATTTTTGGTTTGCCAACAAAATAAGGTGGAAAAAATTAAGACCCCGGGTCTTTTACAATCATTAGCCATCCCAATTTAGTGTTGGGAGGAGGTTTCCATGGATTTCATCACAGGGTTACCAAAGTCTGAAGGAAAGAGTGTCATCATGGTGATTGTTGATATACTGACCAAGTATGAACACTTTTGTGTGCTCTCTCATCCCTTCAAAGCTAGTACAGTTGCCACCTCATTCATGGAAATAGTTCAAAAGCTACACGGCAGCCCAAACATTATTGTAAGTGACAGAGATCCCATCTTCACTGGACATTTTTAGACATAATTATTTTCTTGTTTGGGTACACAATTGGCTCATTGCTCATCCTATAATCCTCAATCTGATGGACAAACCAAGATAGTGAAAACATGTCTAGAAGGCTAGCTTCGTTTCTTTGTCTCTGATAAACAAACACAATGGTTCAAATGGTTACCCTTGGCAGAGTGGTGGTATAACACTTCCTTTCATACTGCAACAAAAATGACACCATTAATGGCACTTTATGGATACCACCCTCCGTCCATCACTTCTTCTCTAAAAGAAAAATCTAAGGTTCAAGTAGTGGAAGATCACATCGAGCATCAACAACAAGCTCTCCAAATATTAAAGGACAACCTGACCATGGCACAAAATCACATGAAACAACAAGCAGATCAACATCGTAGTGAAAGAAGTTTTGAAGTAGGGGATTGGGTGTTTTTAACATTACAACCATACAAACAAATGTCCCTTAAGCAAGACAAGAAGGATAATAAATTATCACCAAAGTACTATGTCCCTTATAAGGTGTTGCAAAAGATTGGTACTATGGCATACAAATTGGAGTTGCTTGCATCTTCACGAGTACACCCAGTTTTCCATGTTTCATGCTTAAATAAGGTTATAGGTGACAAGATCCTAGTTCAAACTATATTTCCAGAACTTGAAGAAGGAAAAATCATATTGGACCCTGAAGCCATCACCGACACAATAATTCGCCAGCTGAGGAATAGATCCATTTCAGAGTATCTCATTAAATGGAGGAAACTACGAGCCGAAGATTCCACTTGGGGAGATGAGTATTTTATACAAAAGCATCCAAATTTACTCAAGTGTTGTGGACAACACTTTTCTCAAGTGGAGGGGCATGTTAAGCCCAAAATAGTGTCTCATTACCCCTTAATTGGGGCATATTACATTAGTAATGTTATTTTATTTATGTCGACTTTAGTCCATTAGTTGTAATTATACCTCCTAGTCTCCTATATATACCAAGGAGAAATTTTCATTTGGAATCATCTTGTAATTGAACATTTATGTGGGCATAAGGAGGTTGCCCCCTCAAAAAGGCTTATTATCTGAATTTCTCTCTTTTCCAAGGCGTTGAGTACTTATTCTGAGGTTTTTCTATGCTATATTGATATTTGGTTCCTAACATATGGAGGCCTCAGAAATTCCACTTCATAACTTTTTATAAAATGAACAATGGTTGGAGGCCTTAGAAATTCCACCCACCCATAAACACTAATGTTTTATCTTTATCAATAGCATGTCACCCCCGAGTTGGTGCTATGGCTCCACTAGGGAAAAGGATACATAAGACAACTAGGTCTCACAAAAACACAAATGGTGTCTAAGCTAAGATATCAAAATCATGCAACAATTCCAAATAACATTCTCTCATTTTCCTCATCCTACATAACCCAAGGAAGTGTACACCCTTCTCTACACCACAATCCCTCAATTTTTCCCTTTTTTCTTCCAGAGCTCAAGCACAGGTTGGCCAGGAAGTCTTAGAGCTATGGATCCAGGAACTCCAACTTTAATAATGGATTATCTAAGCACCCTGCAAACCTCACACATTGGGAAATCCTACCCACCCAATTCCCCCTCCAGGGCTTCAGCCTTCCCCAAGGCAACCCAAGGAGAATTAGCAACATAATCCCACATAGGATTCACAAGGTTCACAAGAAACATGGTTACAATGGTTTCCCTAAGATCACACCCAACATACCCAAACCAAAATAGAAAAGCACAATGATCAGAATGAATGGATTTCTCACTAATGTCAAACTTTATATATGCATGCTTCCTTTTTTACAGGTGGAGGTCAAAGAATCACTCTCCCACAACTCGGGAACTGATTTCATCACTTAAGAACCTAGGATAAAATCATGAAATAAGATTTAGGATTAGGATTTAGGATTAATTTAATATATTTGGCTTATCCCCTTTTCTTAATCCCTTAGCCTCCTTCCCCTTTCGTGGAATCATATCCCCCCACACTATTTTATCTGACTTGGTATGAAACTGTGATGCATTTTATTGATATATATGAGTGTTATTACAATGCACAATGCTAGGCTCAGTGACCTTTTAGCATACAAGCTCTCCAACCTAATATCACACATGCACTCTAGCCCAAAACATACATAAACATGCACTCCAACCCCAGACAAACATATTGGCTCACCACTCTATATAAAACAAATGTACATATACATTTACAACTGGGGTCAAACTGGGGGTATTACATTCCCCTCTCCCTTATTTTTTCATTGTCCTTAGTGCATTATATACTCAGATACAAATATGGGGGGCTATATACATGGACACCAATATGGGGTTACAATAAGATATGTTATTTCCAATATTCCTCCCCCCCCTTATGCCCCTCTCATTCCTCTCTCATGGAGTCATATCCCCACATCATTTTAGTCCCTCTCATCTCACAACCATCGATCTATTTTTATTAATAAATTTAATGTGAATTATTTACATTACTTTTCCCTTGACCATACTATTCATCTCATGGCCTAATTCACATATTTACATTACATTACATTTATGGGGATCAAAATCAGGATGTTACATTCCCCTCTCCATTATTTTTTCACTTTCCTTAGTGCACATTGCCATATAGGTGTACACATCTATACAATTATTACATCAAAGTTTTAAACCCAATGTGGGTATTCCTTCCACATTGCATTCTCCAAATCCACTATATCTTTATTTGTACCATGCCTTTGTTCCTAATCATTGTGTCCTTCCTGTTGCCAATATAGTCTTTGGTTGTAGGTGGTATTACATCATTTTTTCCTTTGAAATACATCATCCTTGGTGTTATTCTTTCCAAATAATCAATTCATGTCTTAATTTTTCAAATATTCCTATAAAAACCATCAAGATAAAATGCATGTTATGGCTATTATCATGCAACAATTATCTTATTAACAAAAAAATTTCAACTCTGCAATATAAGCATGTACTTAAAAATAAATATGCAATCATAATTCAATACTTATCTTCATGGCTATTTATCTATCTTACAAGGTTACCATGGGAAAACATTTTCTCATTGTTATTTTTGACATGCCCCTTTTTATAAAGTAAATGACATATTCAACAAGAGGGTGCATGATCCAGGTGGATATTGGTGGCCACCCACCTGTTCCAAATTCCAACTGGCTCATCTTGACAGTTTTCAGTTCAACATGTTTCTCTGTAATGGGGATACTTCTTTGTAATAATGGGTTATTCACTTTTGAGTTTGTCTTGAATCCCTACATAACATCGAGGTGGATATTGGTGGTCGCCCATCTAGTCCAACTAGCCTATTTTGGTAGTTTTCATATGAGTACATGTTTCTGTAATTTTGGGGCCATTTTGAGGCCCTAAGCAACATTTTTTTTGTCTTGCCATAGTCAAATTGATGATTGGATCCAATATTGATGATATAATCTATATTTCTCAAAAATACCTTTCCAACGGGCGATCACACACCTAAAACAGAGATCGTATGCAAAAGTTACGACCCTGAGAAGTTAATGTACTAACTTACCCCAACGTGGCCCACGTGACTTTTGGCTCTTCATCTCCTAGGGTTAGGTTTTTGGATGTCTAGGGTTTTGGAATTCATGTTTTTTGTAAAAATGCCTTCAAAGCCTCATTGTACTCATCTTCTTGAGAATGAGTGTAACCGTGACATCTCTTCTCAGAGATAAATATGCCACCATTCTAGTGAGTCTTGCACTTTGTATATTTACAGTCTCTGTAAATTTATTTCATTAATAGAAATCATGTATTTTTGTACTTCTCTGTTTCTACAATATTTATGTGTATTTTATTGTAATATCTCTGCTTTCATTTCATTCCAAAAATAATCTGGATCAGTGGTATCAGAGCAGGTTTCTCTTGATTGCTTTTCAGTGCATGTTCTTGACGAGGTCTGAGTATAGAAAGTTGGGTATAGAGCTTGTCTCTCTCAAGGAAAATCGATCTCACACACCTAAGAAAACCTCCATGGAAGAATAAAAGGAAAACGACAAAGTAGAAGATTCTATTAATGTTTTTCTTGAGAAATCTCTCGTGTGACAGAGAGACGAAATGATGGAGAATTTTTCCCAGATTGTTCAATGACTCTCGATAACAACATGCACATCTTCATCAAGCGACCAATTTGGAGGAAATTCTCCCTTCCAGGTGCAAGTTAACTTTTATATTCCCATATTTAAAGGTTATATAGATGAAAATACCCTACAAAAATGGTTAAATCTACTAGAAGGTTATTTCTCTGTTCACAATTTTTTCGACAGGGCAAAGGATACCTAAGCCAACTAGGTCTCAAAAAAATGCAAATGGCGTCTAATCCAAGGTATAAAACTCATACAACAATTCCAACTAACATTCTCTCATTTGCCTCATCCTACATAAACCAAGGAAGTGTGCCCCCTTCTTTGCACCACAATCCCTCAAGTTGTGACACTTCCCTTCCAGGATTGAAGCACAGGTTGGCCAGGAAGTCTCAGAGCTATGGATCTAGGAACTCCAACTGTAATGATCTAAAAATGAAGAAGACTTGTATTCTTGAAATTATTTGCAAGATTTAATTCAAGTGTTAAAATGCAAATGGATCAATTTTGCAAAACAACTTCTATAGAATTTACTCATTCAAGATGCATATAAACAACAACAATAAACAATGAACAAAAAACAAATAACACAACAAATGATAAAGGAGTTCACCCCTTCTCTTGGGCTACATCTCCTGGTCCAACTTCCAATGGATCTTTTGTATTATTTGCTCAAACTGCTCAAATATGTGCTTTACAATGCTCAAAATGCCAAATAGATGGCTCCAATGGCTTCAGAACATCCATAAACCCCTAGCTGGGCTTTTTCGGCACCTCGTTTGGCCAAAAATTGAAGAAGATAGGCTTCCTGGAAGTTCCCCTTCAAACTTGTTGTCTCTAGATCGCCAAAATGCACCCTTCATTCCTCAACCTAGCCCCCGCGTGCTTTTATGTGTTAAAACTCAGCACCGGTCGCAACAGCAAAAATGATGCAAACTGTAGGACGGTTATGCACCAACCCTTAACTGCCAAGGCCCGTGGGTACATGGCCACCACATGACTGCGCATAATACAAACAGGGGTTAAGTTTTAAACTGTATATATATAATCGCGGGTTTAAACGCACGCACACCACAATGGTCACATGACATATATATAACCGTGGAGTTTAAACAGCGCGCATAACACAATGGTCACATAACATATATATAACCATGGGTTTAAATGCACATACAATGGTCATATGACATATATATAACCGTGGGCCGGGGCTTAGCCCCGGCCCGGTCTACGCCCCATTTCACATTATTTCAAACTCAAATAAATTCAAATGTATATATATGTTAAGTACTACATGTGGGCGCGTCAGTTGGGCAGCCCTTCCCAAGGCTTTACCCTTCCCGGAGGTCTCGGGTTCGAATCCGACCAACAACATAAATTTTAAACCAATATTCAGGTGACACATGTCGTCCATTGATTGGTCCACATGTCACCATCCTATTTGCTACAAACAAGCCACGTCATACGCCAACTATCCACATGAATTCCTACCATGTGTCATACGACCCTGCCACGTGTCGTATGACCCTACCACATGTCATACGGTCTGGCACGTCAACATCCGTACGGACTGTATGGATTGTACAGTCAACACTTTTTTGTTGCCTGTTTGTCGTTTTGAATAGAACATGATATCTCTCTCATCCGACATCCATTTGAACCCAAACAATTTGCGTTGGGTTCGTGATGATGAGGCCTACGCTCTCGTTCTATTTGAAGCGATTCCAAGCACTTTGAATTTTGAGCAAAATTTGATCCCCTGAATCACACCTCCCCATTGGAAATCTTTTGGACCTCCAAAAGACTATTTTCAATCTATCTGAAGATAAGGGTATAGTTCCCTCAACTTTCCAACCTCATTCCACTTGTCTTTGCTTGGATTTGTACCTTTAAGACCAACTCAAAGATACTCCACATTTCCTTGTTTTGAAGTTCACATTCTCCTTTCAAGGATTGTGTCTTCATGTAGTTTTGTAAGATATTCTGGGGAGAAATTATCTATAGAAGGAATCTGAACATGCTCTCCTTGATCATCAATCAAAGGAGGCTCATACAATTTCAAATTCTCAACATTAACAACTGCATACATCTGCATATAAGGAGGCAAATCTAAATGAAAGGCATTGTTACCAATCTTGTCAAGAATCTTGAAAGGACCATATCAAATTGGTTTCAATTTTTTTTACCTTCTCCTTTAAGCCTCTCCTTACTAATGTAAAGCCAAACTTCATCTCCAAATTAGAAACTGTTATCAACACGATGCTTGTCATGTCTCATTTTGTACTTGGCTTGACTCTTTTCCAACTGCTCTTGTACCATTTGATGTATCGACTGAATTTGTTCAATGAAATTTTATGCCCTATCAATGTCATACTGACCATCAATAGCAATATCCTTCCCAAAGATAAAATCTAAAGGAGATTTGGGCAAATAGACAAAACATGCTTCAAATGGCGACGTTTGAGTTGAAGAGTGCTTAGCTCGATTGTAAACATGTTGAATGTAGTGTAAATGTTCATCCCAAAGTTTAGGATGCTTGCTGCAATAACCACAAAGAAGATGCACCACTGTTCTATTTACCACTTTTGTCTGACCATCGGTTTGCGGATGAAAAGATGTGCTCTTTTTTCAGTTTGGTGTCCATGAGTGCCCATAAGCTCGACCAGAAATTTCCAATAAATTGAGAATCCCGATCAGAAATAATGGATTTAGGCAATCCAAAATGTACCCAAACATTTTGAAAAAACATTTGTCCCATTTTCTCAGGTACAACCTGTTTCTTACAAGGCATCAAAATACACATTTTGCTAAATCGATCAGCCACAACATAAAGATAATCATGATTTCATTTAGACATAGGTAGACCTCCTACAAAATCCATAGAAATACTTTTCCAAGGACGAGAAGGAATCAGAAGTGGAGTATACAAACCCAACTTTTGATTGCTAGGTTTTCTTGTGGCACATAATGAACATCCTCAAACATATTTTGAAACACTTTCATTCATTTTAGGCCAATAGCAGTACCTTTGTAAATTAGCCATTGTCTTGCCTACACCAAAGTGACCAACAATAAGAGAAGAATGGGATTCTCTTATTATGTTGATTCTTTCACCCTGTGGAATACATAGCTTGCCAAGATGATACAAAATATTATCATGGAAATGGTAATCCAATTCCTCAACATGGTTAGAATGACACAAAGTCTCATATACTTCTTTAAAATCAGTATCTAAAGCATATTGCTCAACATAACTCTCATGCATGATATGACTATGCTTAAGAATAACTGAAGCACTAATAATAGGCCTTGAAAGAATATCAACAACTTTGTTATAAATGCCCTTCTTATACCTGATGACCAAGTGAAACTGTTGTAGAAAACCCATCCATCTGAAGTGCCTAGCTTGTTGTAGCTTTGTTTGTGATTGTAAGTATTGCAGTGGTTGATGATCTGTGTGGACAATGGTTTCTTTCCCCAACA
>JZKD02S0132411.1:817872-829976 GCA_000966675.3 Picea glauca
AGTGACCTAGAAGATGTTTTTAAGGAAGCTACTTGGAGAGTATAAATAAGAGGCAAGGCTCTCTCATTTTAATCACACTTGAGAATATTGAATAACTATAGGTGTTTGAGGTAAAAAAAGGATATATAAGACGAAATTCTAAGGAAATTGAAGAAAAGAAGGCCGAAATGCAAGAAAGGATAAATTCTTTTGATGGTATTTTCTAAGGTATGTTATTTACAGGTCTTCTCACCATTTTCGCTATACCTTTTTTCCTATAATGATTCAGATCATGAAATTTATATTCCATTGATAAAACATATCCAAATATCTGTGGTAAAAAATTTAGGTTGTGGGTCATTGTATTTTGGGAGTTACAGTCCGTGGAAAATAGGGTTTGTGGCTAGTCCTGAAACTAGTCAAAAACAGGTGTTAAAGGTAAAAATGTCATAACTTATTCATAACAGATCCCAATTCAATGAAACCAAATGTGTTGGTTAGGGTACAATATTTATTATTCTTTTCAATAGTTGTAGATTATTTCAACAAATATTCAGTGCGGGGCACGCTCTACAAGGTCGCTCTCTGGAATAAGCCAGAATTCAACAAGTATGCCATTTTTTCTATAACTCTTTTTAGAAGAGGTTCCAAGTAGTGACACTTGGAGGAATTGCACAAAACGTAATGAATAGAATTGTGTATCAATTTCATATCTTTATACATTACAGGTACAAAGTTATGATTACTTAAAGTTAGGGTTGTTAACTAATCCAAAACTAGGCATGTGAGACTAAAGAAAAGTTTGATGAAAATACTAGTCTCTTGTTGTTAAAGTTAAGGAAGGTTTGAAGGAATTTGATCATATACACCAATTCTATTACAGAGCTACAGATCAAATTTGTATGGTGAAATTGATGGGGGATTTTGGTTGAGGTACATGTTGAGTACATGGTTGAGACAAGTAGTTGATGAGTTGGCACATAAATGAGGTGTATAGTTGATGATGTTGGTACATATCGATGAGTAGTTGACACATGATTGGTTCATACTTGGTACAGGTTGGTGCATGGTTGATGCACTTGTTTATGGTACACGTTGATTATAGGTTGAGGTACAGGTTGAGACATGGTTCAGATTTATTGGTACAGGTTTACAGTAGTATATCTCACAATGATAGTGTGACAGTGGTTCCATCATTCTACTTCTACTTCAAAGTGGTTGGACTGGGCAAGGACAGGTGGTTGTAGCCACCTTCCGGTTGTAGCAGGAGAACATAGGGGGTTGTAGACTCCTTCTGGTTGTAGCCAGAGAATTGGGGAGTTGGCGCTTCCCTTAGTTTGTAGCCTGAGAAACTAGGGGGTTGGAGCCTCCTTACAGTTGCAGCTGGAAAAAAAAAGAATTTGGTGTTTCCAATGAATGTAATTCTTCAAGACATATAAGAAAAAACATTTTGTGGTTTCCTTCAGATTTGGGTTTCCATGTAAAAAAATGGTGTACTATATATGTGTGTGTTTGTTCATTTTTTCACTTCTTATTTACTCTCTAGTTATTGGATGATAATGCTTCATTGATATAACACTTGGATTATATGGTTAAAAAGGACTAAATTGCTCTATTACTGATTCACCACCCCTCTCAGTAATCCAACAATTGGTATCAGAGCCGGTTCCTTAAGAAAATAGTTTAACCACTGGAAGGAGATCATGGATTATTCTGAGAATGTATTACCAATGTTTAATGGTCAAAATGGCTTTAAGTATGAGATGTGGATCATAAAGACAAAAGTATTTTTACATGCACATGGAAATTATATTTGTCTCTCAGTTGTTACAGGATATGATAGTTCAAAAAGGGCAAAGACTGCAGCCAAGAAGGATTTTAGGAAGAATAACAAAATAGAAATGGATTTCATCTGGGAAGGATTACCTAATCTGGTAAGAGAAAAGGTTGGTAAATTTTCATTACCAAAAGAACTTTGGGATAAGTTACATGACATATATTCTTCACCCATCACAGATCTAGAAAATGTCAAAGAAGATGTAGATACAAATCAAGAAGAAATATGTTCACCATGTCAAGAAGATTTAGAAGATCAAGAGTACATAATCACCAAAGGTATGTTGTTTTGTGTTAATTGTGAGAAACAGGGACATCTTGAAATAGAATGTCATGAAGAAAATGAGATGGGAAAAATAATTGAAAAGGAAGACAATTATGAAGAAGAATTGATTAGTGTTTTAGATGAACTAAGAGAAAAACAATTCACTCAAGAAAGAATTGAAGAAACGAAAGGAAAGTGTTCACATTTTTTAAGAATCCCAACAGGTCATCGCGAACTTAAGAACTTAGCTAGAAGAAGCCAGAAAGATCGAAGAAAATCTTGAATATCAAAAGCAGTGTTTGGAAACCAACATAGCAGCACAGAAGGAAGAAGAAGAAATGAGAGAGAAGATATTGACAGATCATCTTAAGGAAAGAACTAACGATCTAAACCAGCTTGAAGCATAGTTTGGTCAAGAAGAGAAAGGACTTGAAGAAGAAATAATCACATTAAAAATTCATCTTGAAGAAGTGAAAAGAAGAGAACAATTCATGAAGTCTCAGATAATGAAGAAAGAAGAAGAGGTTGAGAATCTTAAAGAAGAAGTTGTTACATTGAGAAGTAAAATCGCCAAGCTCAACACGAATGTTGAAGAGACATAAACATCCACATCAGTTATAGAGAATGAAGAGAATCACTCTAGGTTGCTAGAAAAGAAGAATGAAGAAAATAGAAAGAGTTAGGCAGAAGTACTCAAAGGAAGGAATCATGGTCAACCAGAATATAAGAAAAATATCAAAGATACATCTTCAAGGGGACCATCCATGTTCAAGACACAAAGAAGCTTCAATCATGATCATGATCAGTCAAGACAAAAATTCAGAAGGACTACGCCACAAAGAAGATCATTCACTCCCAGGTATGCAAATTTATTTTATGGTGATTGTTTTTATTGTACTAACTTTGGACATAAGGTTGCAGATTGTAGGGATTATAAAAGAAATGTTCAAGCAAGAAGTGCCTATGTGGCCATACATAACATTGAGTGTTAAAAATGTCATAACTATGGACACATAGCCAATGATTTTAGAAGCATGATCGATACATCCATGAAAGAGAATACTAATATCAGATATAAGAAAGTATGGATAAGAAAACAAGAAGAATAGGTGAACAAAGAGAAGGTACCAGAGATCGCAAGATTGGCAATAAAATGAGATGAAGAAAATTCTACAGAGAAAAAGAAAGATGTCAAATACAAAAAGGTTTGAAAAATATCTTAAATAAAGGAAGGGAATGTAAATAAGGAACAGGTTCAAGAGATTGTACTTTCAGGCATTGTAGTGAATGATGAATCCACAGATAGAAAGAAAGAAGTCAGAGCTCAAAGAGATAATGAATCTACCCATGAAGATGATGATGAATCTACTAGTGAAGATGATGATGAATACACATCAGAGAAAGAATTGTTCTGAGCCATCTGGCTTAGAGACTCCCAAGTAATATGAATATTAGACAGGAGGATTCTATGCGATAGCTGTGACAGACCAAAGAACCATCCTTTGAGTAGCTTGCGTAGTTTGAGAAGAAAGATTCAAAGAAACCAATTAGGAAAAGTACAGCTTGATAGTATAATGATAAATGGGTTAGCATTATGTACAGTTGCACAAGTAGAGTCTTGGATAGTATGGACAGAGATGGATTCGTAAGAACACTTAGAAGGTTTGGATAGATATATGATAGTGGACGAGAGCATGGATTCATAGATTGGTTCAGAGAATGGTTCAGAGACAAAGGAACATTATCATAATGGATGATAATTACACAGGAAATGGCTCAAACAATGCTAATAGATTGCAAATTGACAGATATTTTTTTGAAACAGGTAGTGCATACAACAGATCACATTCAAAACAAAGTAATGCTTAGAAACAACACTAACAAAATTCCCTATGAGCTATGGAAAGGAAGACCAACAAATGTGAAGCACTTCAGAGTTTTTGGAAGAAAATGATACATCAAAAGAGAAGATGGCAGAATGGGAAAGTTTGACTCTCGTGTGAAAAAAAGAATACTTGTTGGTTACTCAAGCACAAGGAAAGAATACAAGTGTTACAATATAAGATTGAACAAAGTTGTGTAAGTCATCAATGTAACAATTGATGAAACAGGCAGATCGGAATCAAAGGAAGAAGAAAACAAATCAATGGAACAACTTTTCGAAGAAGAAGATAAAAAAGAAGTAGAAGAGGAAGATGAAGATGAAGAGAATCCAACAGAAGTAGAAGAGAAAGTTCAAAAAGTATCTCCAAAGACACCTAGCAAACGAGTATAGAATAATCATCCTTCAGATTAGATTATTGGAAAAAAAGATGCAGGAGTTTTTACACAAGGAATCGACTTTGAAGAGACATTTGCCCCAGTTGCCAAAATGGAAGAAATCCATTTACTTTTAGCTTATGCAGGCTCCAAAAATGTTAAAGTATATCAAATGGACGTAAAAACAACTTTTCTAAATGGGGAACTTGAAGAAAAAGTCTACATTGAACAACCAGAAAGATTTTAGTTGTTAGAGAACACAGACTATGTATGTAAATTAAAGAACGCCTTGTATGGTCTAAAACAGACTACTAGAACATGGTACTCCAGACTGGATAAGTATCTGTAGCAAGTAGGGTTCGGAAAAGGAAGTGAAGATAGCAACCTCTACATCAAGGTAAGTCAAGGTAATATTTTATTAATTGAAGTTTATGTTGATGATATTATTTTTGGTAGTGATGATGACATGTTAAGCCAAAAATTTGCAAAAGACATGCAGAATGAATTTGAAATGTCGTTACTTGGAGAACTATCCTTCTTTATGGGACTGTAGATACATCAAAGCAACCAAGGAATTTTTATTTCTCAAACCAAGTATATCAGAGAAATGCTAAAGAGGTTTGGAATGGAAGATTGCAAACCTCCAAAGACACCTAACAAACGAGTATAGAAGAATCATCCTTCAGATTAGATTATTGGAAAAAAAGATGCAGGAGTTTTTACACAAGGAATCGACTTTGAAGAGACATTTGCCCCAGTTTCCAGAATGGAAGCAATCCATTTACTTTTAGCTTATACAGGCTCCAAAAATGTTAAAGTATATCAAATGGACGTAAAAATAGCTTTTCTAAATGGGGAACTTGAAGAAAAAGTCTACATTGAACAACCAGAAAGATTTTAGTTGTTAGAGAACACAAACTATGTATGTAAATTAAAGAACGCCTTGTATGGTCTAAAACAGACTACTAGAACATGGTACTCCAGACTGGATAAGTATCTGCAGCAAGTAGGGTTCAGAAAAGGAAGTGAAGATAGCAACCTCTACGTCAAGGTAAGTCAAGGTAATATTTTATTAATTGAAGTTTATGTTGATGATATTATTTTTGGTAGTGATGATGACAGGTTAAGCCAAAAATTTGCAAAAGACATGCAGAATGAATGTGAAATGTCGTTACTTGGAGAACTATCCTTCTTTATGGGACTGTAGATACATCAAAGAAACCAAGGAATTTTTATTTCTCAAACCAAGTATATCAGAGAAATGCTAAAGAGGTTTGGAATGGAAGATTGCAAACCAGTTATCACTCCCATGCAAACAAGTTGTAAGTTGATCAAAGATGATGTTTCAAAGTATACAAATCAGAGGCAATACATGTCAATGATTGGCAACCTACTATATGTGACAACATACATACTAGATGTAATGCAAGAAGTTGGACAAGTGGCATGATTTCAAGCAGCACCAAAGGAATCACATGTATTAGCAGTAAAGAGGATTTTCAGATATCTCAAAGGAACATAAGAGTTTGGATTATGGTATTCAAAAGGAAAAGATCTATCACTTATTTCCTACATAGATGCAGAATGGGCAAGTTGTATTGATGACCGACGAAGCACCAGTGGAGCAATGTTCTACTTAAGTGAGTGTTTGATATCATGGCTAAGCAAGAAACAATCATCAGTATCTCTATCTACAGTCGAGGCAGAGTATATTACAGCAACAACATGTTGTACATGGGTGCTTTGGATGAAACAAACTTTGACATATATACAGGTTGAGTATGATGAGCCCATTCCAATATATTTTGATAATACAAGTGCCATCAGTATCTGAAAAAACCCAATGATGCACTGCAAGATGAAGCACATTCTAGTCAAGTATCACTTTCTACAAGAACAGTTTCCAGAAAAGAACATCAGAGTTGAGTATGTGGGCACAAAACAATAAGTGGCATACATCTTTACAAAACCACTTCCACGGGAAGCCTTTGAATATTTTCGCCAAAGACTTGGAGTTATTTTTACTCCAAATTGAATGATTTTTGAATGCTTATGTTATATGTCTTAGATGTACATGAGGAAGAACCATAAGAGGATAGTTCATTCATGGGAAGCAACTTCGAATGGAAAGATACATTTTCCATTGATGACAAACAGGGAGAGATTTATCAGATGTAGATGACAGAGGCATGGTTCTAGGGGGAGAAGATTTATCAGATGCAGAGGACAGAGACAAATTAATCATATATAGAGGATAGAGGCATGGTTCCAGGGGGAACATGAGTGATATGATTTCAGTATTGCATCAAAGTATTTCCATCAATGCCAAAGGGGGAGATTGTTGATTAAGGTTGGTTGTCATTGATGTCAACCCTTGAAGAAATCCCCGCAACACAAAGGTTTGGGTAATGGACCCAATATTTTTTGATGTAAATATGACTCATTATTGTCTTTTCATGGTTGATAAGAAGTGAAAAAGGATGAACTCGAAAGTGGTCCCCTTATCGTGAAAGCCCTCACGGGAAGACGCTTTGCGGAGTAAGTGAACCCATGCTTAATTGTGGAATAATGAGATGAAGGACAATGAATTTTTTAGGTACACTATCCTAGATGGATATTTCTTATCGTTCCATTTCTGGTGGTATGTGGAACGCCACATAACTCCTCACGGTTAGAGAGTTATGGCCATGAGAAGTTGGAGACCCCATGTTTGGGTAAGGGACCCAAGTTTGTTTGATGGATAATGGTATGAATTATGATATATTTTAAGATAATAAAATTCTATATGGATAGTACATGTCATTCCATTTCTAGTGGTATGTGAAATTTCACATAACTCTTCACGGTTTGAGATTTGTGGCCTTACAAAGTTGGAGGACCCTCATACGTCGTCTAGAAGCCCCAAACGGTCAAAGTAGTCAAAGTGGTTTAAGAGTTTTTAAAAGGTAAATAATAAAGTGAAGTAATGAGTATATTATAATTCAAAGTGAATACAAAATAAATTATTTCAATAATAAATTTAATGGAGAAATTAGAACTGGGTTAACCCTAAAATAAGGAAAGTGGGGACAAGTGACCTAGAAGATGTTTTTAAGGAAGCTACTTGGAGAGTATAAAAAAAAACGCAAGGCTCTCTCATTTTAATCACACTTGGGAATATTGAATACCTATAGGTGTTTGAGGTAACAAAAGGATATCTAAGCCTAAATTCTGAGGAAATTGAAGAAAATAAGGCCGAAATGAAAGGAAGGATAAACTCTTTTGATGGTGCTTTCTAAGGTCTGTTATTTACAAGTCATCTCACCATTTTCGCTATAACATTTTTTCTATAATGATACAGATCGTGAAATTGCTATGCCATTAAGAAAACATATCCAAGTATATGTGGTAATAAATTTATCTTGTGTTTCATTGTAGTTTGGTATTTACACTCCATAGAAAATAGGGTTTGTGGCTAGTCCTGAAACTAGTCAAAAACATGTGTTTCTGGTAAAAACAACATAACTTATTCATAACAGATCGAAATTTAGTAAAAAAAAAATTGTTTATTAGGGTACCCTATTTAGTATTCTTTTTAATAGTTTCATATCATTTCAACAAATATTCAGTGCGAAGCACGTTCTACAAGTTCGCTCTCTAGAATAAGCCAAAATTCAACAAGGTATGCCATTGTTTCTATAACTCTTTTTATGAGAGGTTACAAGTAGTGAAATTTGGAGGAATTGCACAAAAAACACTGAAGAACATTGTGTATCAGTTTCATATCTTTATACATTACAGGTACAAAGTTATGATTACTTCAAGTTAGGGTTGTTGACTAATTCAAAACTAGGCATGTGAGACTAAAGAAAAGTTTGATGAAAATGCTAGTCTCTTGTCGTTAAAGTTAAGGAAGGTTTGCAGGAATGTGATCATATAAACCAATTCTATTACAGAGGTACAAATAATATTTGAATGATGAAATTGATGAGGGCTTTTGGTTGAGGTACATGTTGAGTACATGGTTGAGACAAGTAGTTGATGAGTTGGCACATAAATGAGGTGTATAGTTGATGATGTTGATACATATTGATGAGTCATAGTTGATGAGTAGTTGACACATTATTGGTACATACTTGGTACATGGTTGGATTCACTTGTTTATGGTACGGGTTGATTATAGGTTGGTGCATGGTCGATGCACTTGTTTATGGTACAGGTTGATGCATGGTTGAGGCATGGTTCAGATTTATTAGTACAGGTTTACAGCGGTATATCTCACAGTGATAGTGTGACACCATCATTCTACTTCTACTTCAGGACGGTTGTACAAGGAAAGGACAGGTGGTTGTAGCCACCTTTCGGTTGTAGCCGAAGAACATAGGGGGTTGTAGCCTCCTTCTAGTTGTAGCTAGAGAATTGGGGAGTTGGAGCTTCCCTTAGGTTGTAGCCTGAGAAACTAGGGGGTTGGAGCCTCCTTACAGTTGCAGCTGGAAAACAAAGGAAGTTGGTGCTTCCAATGAATGTAATTCTTCAAGACATATAAGAAAAAACATTATGTGGTTTTCTCCGATTTGGGCTTCCACGTAAAACACAGGTGTCTTGTGTATGTGTGTGTTTGTTCATTTGTTCATTGCTTATTTACTCCACAGTTATTGAATGATAATGCTTCATTGATATAACACTTGGATTATATGTTTAAAAAGGACTAAATTTCTCTATTATTGATTCACCCCCTCTCTCAGTAATCCAACACTAAGTCCCGAGTGAATAAAATATTCTTGAGAAAGAAGTTGTATAGCCTGAGGATGAGAGATGGAGACTTGGTGGTAGAGCATTTGAACACCTTCAATACTATGGCAAGTCAATTAGTATCTATTGAGATTAAAATTTCATATGAATATAAATGTATCAGTTTACTGTGTTATTTACCAAACTCATGGGATAGTCTGGATGTGCCCATAGTTAGTAATACAATTGCCTTAAATTTTGAAGAAGTGGTCTCATCCTTGTTGTCGGAGGAGATGATACGAAAGAATATGGAAGGACAAAGTGCAGACGCATTATTTGCAAGAGGATGTTCCCAGGAAAGAAATAGATCTAAGTTCTCAAGTGGGAGATCTAAGTCTAAGGGTAGATATAAATCTCTCAGAAATTTTGTAAAGGTATGTTGGAGATGTGGAAAAGAAGGGCACTATAAGAAGTAGTGTAGATCCAAATTTGAGAAAAAGAAGGAATCTGAAGAATCTCCTTCTACAGAAGAAAAGACCTCCAAGGAAGAAGGAGGGGATGTGTACTTGGCTTCTTCAAGCACACATGCAGATCATGAGGAATGGTTGGTTGACTCAGGTGCATCATTTCATATGACTCCCCACAGGAAGTGGTTATGTGAATATGAAAAGTATAATGGAGTAATGTTTTCCTAGGTGATGACTCGACAACTAGAATCATAGGTTGAGGAAAATTCAAGTTGAGTCTCATAGATAGAATAATTAGAACACTACTTGGTGTTATTCACATCCCAGGTTTGGTGAGAAATTTTATTTTTTTAAGAAAAATGGATGATGTAGGTGTAAAAACAATGTTTGAAAAGGAAACCGGAAGGATGGTTCGAGGAGAAATGGTGTTGTTGAAGGGAGTTTGGTTTGGAATTATGTATAAGCTACAAGGAAGCACTATTAGTGATGAGTGTAATAGTTCCATTGTTCCTGATATTGGATTTAAAGAAGAAAGAATTCCTATAGTCTCTGGAGAAAATGTTATGTTGTGGAATCAAAGACTAGGGCATATCAGAGAGAAGGGTATTCGACTACTACACGGTAAAGATATGGTTGAAGGTATGTCTAACTACTCTCTAGATTTTGATTTCTGTGAACATTGTGTATATGGGGAGCAGAATCAGGTAAGATTCCCTTCTAGTGCAACGAGGGCATAAGGAATTTTATAGCTAGTTCAAAGTGATGTTTTTGGACCTGTATCAGTCCCATCATTGGGAAAATCTGTGTACTATGTCTCATTTATAGATGAATCCTCGAGGAATACTTGGATATATTTCCTCAGGAAGAAATATGAAGTCTTTGACAGGTTTAAATATTTTAAGGCTCTTCTTGAGAATCAAACGGATAAAATAATCAAGGTGACAAGGATAGATAATGGCAGAGAGTTCTGTGGGAATGGATTTGAAGAATTCTGTAAGAAGTGTGGTATATCAAGGAAGAAGACTACTCCATATACACCTCAGCAGAATGGAGTTGCAGAAAGGATGAACAGGATGTTGATGGAAAAATCAAGGTGCATGCTCAGTGGTGTCGAGTTAGGACAAGAATTATGGGCAGAGGCAATGGATATTTCATGTTACCTGGTCAACAGATCACCCTCATCAGCGTTGGATGACAAGACTCTACAAGAGTTATGGACTGGTAAGAAACCTTCTCTCAGACATCTCAAGGTAATTGTCTATGATGCATATGTTCATGTTCCAAGGGAAAATAGGAGTAAGCTAGATAAGAAGGCTGAAAAGTGAATCTTTATTGGATATAAAGATGGTCTCAAAGGCTATAAGCTTTGGAACCCAGAAACTAAGAAGGTAGTGTATAGCCAATATGTGGTATTTAGAGAAATGAAGGATGTTGTTAAATAGGAAGTCCTACCAAGTAAGGAAGAGCCATAGAAAATAGAGTTTGATTCAAAGGATGATGAGTCATCCTCTATAGAAGAACATGAATCAAAGGAAGAAGATCCTCATACTCCAGTATTGAGGAGATCAGTTCGAGAAAAAAGGATACCGGAAAGGTATACTCCAACTAATTTCTGTTCAAATTTTTCTTTGTCTATTATTGATGATGATCCTAGAATTGTCAGGGAGGCAGTGGATTCAGAGGATGGAAATATCTGGAAAAGGGTCATGGATGAAGAAATGGCATCTTTGGATAAGAATGAGGCTTGGGATCTAGTGGAGTTTCTGACTAGAATAAATCCTATTGGAAACAAATGGTTATTTAAAAAGAAGCTTAATGCAGAAGGAAAAGTGGAGAAATACAAAGCTCGGTTAGTAGCAAAGGGTTATTCCCAGGTTGAGGGAATTGATTTTCGTGAGATTTTTTCTCATGTTACCAAGCTAACCTCTATAATATTTATATTATATGTTGTTGTTGCATTGATTTTGAAGTAGAACATATGGATGTGAAGATGGCATTCCTACGCCGGGATCTAGAAGAAGAAATATGTATGAAGCAACCAGAAGGTTATTCTATGAAGGGAAAGAAGGAGTTGGTATGCAAGATGAAAAAGTCCCTGTATGGTTTAAAAAAATCACCAAGGATGTGGTATCAAAAATTTGATACTTATATGTCGGGACTTCGATTTACAAGAAGAAACGAGGATCATTGTGTGTATGTCAAATTAATTGGTGATCATTTGAATTATTTTGTCTTGTATGTGGATGACATGCTGCTGATAGGAAACAACAAGGAGATTATCTAGGATGTGAAAACTCAGTTGTCCACTAAAATGTTGGAAATATGGCTACAACAAGAATGACGCAGATGATAAAGGTTGTCATTGATGGCAATCGATTGCTTATGAAGAACAGATGCTGCAACACAAACACAAATGCGAACACAGATGCTTCAACACAAACACAAATGTGAACACAGATGCTGAAACACGCTACAACACAAATGCGAACACAGATGCTGCAACACAAACACAAATGTGAACACAGATGCTGAAACACGCTGCAACACAAATGCGAACACAGATGCTGCAACACAAAAGTGAAACGTAA
>JZKD02S0132411.1:841808-853970 GCA_000966675.3 Picea glauca
TTCGAACTAAAGTATGAAGCTGAGTTATGACTAAAGCATGCAATTAGGTTACTATTTCGAGCCTCTCCTCTACCCCTCTTCAGCCTATATAAGAAGAGGTCGAATCCTCTCTTTTATACAGTTCTGCAACATAGTTTTGATATGCAGGTTAAGGGTGAAGCAATAGAGGCACATATCAGTGATAAAGATGCAACATACCAAAGAAGTGAATCAGTGTTGTATATCAAAAATAGAGGATGCATATCAGAGGTGTATTTAAGCAAGGTCTTTTAGGTCTTTTTTAGGTCAAAGTAATCTTGGGAAGCTATTTAAGAGAAGAACATTCATGGTGGATATTTGTAAGTGATCTTACATTATTAATGCAATAAAATAATATTGTTTGCTGGGGTTTTTCTCCCTGTACATGGTTTCCCCAAGGTATATGTGTTGTTGATGTGCATGTTTACTTATCTACATAGTTATTGCTATTTGATTATGATTTGGAATTGTTGAAGTGTATTAAGCTGGAAACAAAGTATTGAAGAAACTAAAAGAATTAATCCACATAAGAAATCAAGCTCATAATTTAACATGGTATCAGAGCTTAGGGTGTGTTAAATGTCTTGAAGTGCAGCAATAGGTACACACAGATCCAATCTAGCTTGACTAAGTTTCAAGTGTGAGGACCATGGCATCCTCCATTTCAGTCAGCGTCGAGGATAGGCTCGAAGGAGATACCAACTTCAATGTGTGGAAGATCTATATAAAAATATCTTGCAAGAGCATGATATTGAGTAGTATGTGACCACAGTGGTGCAGGAACCCAAGAATAATGCAGGAAGAACGGTCTTCAAGAAGAGTCAAGCAAAGTCCAAGCAAATCATCTTTGACTCAGTCAAAGACAGTATGATGCCTTCAATGACTTCGTTGATGACTGCCAAGGACTGTATGGATACCTTGGTGAATCTATATGAGAAATAGGCTCCAAGTCAGAAGAGAACACTTAAGCACAAGCTTAAGTATTTGAAGATGGAGAAAGGTGAATCAATGGAATCCTTCTGTTCCATGATAGCCCAGATCAGAGATCAGTTTTTGGTCACAGGCGTGATAGTGGACGATGATGATTTAGTGCGGGCCATTTTTTCCGGTCTTCCTTATTCATGGGAGACCTTCTTATCCAGTGTAAGTGGGAGAGACATTTAGCTCATGTTTGAGAGTTTATGGCATGATTGACTCTAGAAGGAGAGTCACATAGCTACCAGGAGTGAGCCAACGAAAGAAGAGCACTCATCTTTAGCATCAAGATTCAAGGGAAAGAAGAAAGGCACTTTCCATAAAGGGTCTCAATGGAATCCAAACACCAAAGTTACATTCAAAGGAAATAATCTTGATACATCTAAGATTAAATTCTTTAGTTATAATAAATTCGGTCATTTTGATAAATATTGTTGGTTTAGAAAGAAATATCCTAGGAAAGGGAAAAATCATACCTCAACTGCTGAGGATCATGAATCCAAAAGAAATCAGAAAAGTCCTCCTAATGAGAAAGAAAATAGGAAAGAATATTATTTGGTTTTGGCCTTATCTAGTTTAGTTTCCACGGGGCCAAAAACTTGGTTAGTATATAGTGGTGCATCAAAGCACATTATAGGGTACAAGGATATCCTCTCAGACTTCGAGACAAAATCTTTTGCAGAGCAAGTCGAGCTTGGGGATGAAAAATGTTACAAGATAGAGGGAGTAGGCTCTATCTCTTTCAGATTGGAATCTGGGGCTAGACTTCATGTTGGTGAAGTATTATATGTTCCAGGGCTCAAGAAGAATCTACTATTAGGTGAAACCCTTGAGGAAAAGGGATATTAGGTGATATTCAAGGATAGGAAGGCACTACTATGGGCTAAAGGTAGCCACTTAAGTAAAGAAAAACCCATTGGAACTAGTGGTCGAGGACTGTACATCCTGTTAGGACAATCAGTTCAGGCATTGTCTCATGATGCGACTAGCTCCAACAAGTTGTGGCACAAAAGACTTGGACATATCCATTATAAATATCTTCCAGATCTATAGAACATGGTATGTGGCATGCCCTCTATTTCTCTTAGTAAGAATGAAATTTGTAAGGGATTCATGCTAGGTAAAAATATAAAGAAAGCATTTCCTAGTAGTGACAACAGAGCTCAAGGCATCTTATATTTGGTTCATTCTGATGTATGTGGTCCCATGTCATCTCCCTCACTCAGTGTTTGTTTGTATTATGTCATTTTTATTGATGATTACTCAAGAAAATGTTGGATATATTTTCTTAAAGCCAAAAGTGACACATTTGCTAAATTCAAAGAGTATAAATCCTTTATTGAAAAGAAAATAGGGAAACACATCAAAATCGTTAGAACAAACAATGGAGTAGAGTTTGAATCCCTCGAGTTTGAGGATTTCTTCAAAGTCAGCAGGAATCCAGAGACAGTTGACCGTGCCATATAACCTTCAGCAAAATGGTCTTGTTGAGAGGAAAAAAATGACTATTTGTGAGGCAGCGAAAGTAATGATGCTTGACCAGGATCTGCCAAATTCTTTATGGGAAGAAGATACCTCCACTTTCATGTACATTCAGAACAGGTGTCCACATGCTATTTTGAAAGACAAGATTCCTGAAGAGGTCTTCTTAGGGATCAAACCTGAAGTAGGGCACCTAAGGATGTTTGGATGTCATGTGTATATTCATGTCCCTAAGGAAGAGAGGAAAAAGATGGAACCCTCAAGCAAGAAAGGGGTGTTTGTGGGGTACAGTGAGAACTCCAAGGCTTACAGAATTTATGTACCAGGTCAGAGGAAAATATAGGTAAGAAGATATGTCACTTTCCATGACGAATCTGCATTTAAGAAATCCAGAGAACTTCAACAGGATTCAGAAGTAGTTCAGCCAACTTCACCCTCTTCTGAAAATGAAGAGTCAGATGATCAAAGGAAGGAACCTCATGAAGGGCCAAGCAATGAGCTCCTAGAACCCCCTGAAGTGTTAGAAAGAACTCTTGAAGAACCTCCAGCCAAAAGGAAGCCAGGGTGGCTTAAATAAATAGTGTGGAAAGTAGAAAGGATAGTTGCTCCCAAAGGAACTTTCAGGGAAAGGAAGAGGCCTCATAGGTTTGGAGGCTATGTTGCACTGATGAGTAGCATTATTGATGCTGAACCTTCTTCATTTGAAGAAGCAGATAAATTACAAGTATGGAAGGATTCCATGCTTAAGGAATACATGTCTATTATAAAGAACAATGTTTGGGACATTGTGCCAAGGCCAAAAGATAAATCAGTGATTTCTTCCAAATGGATCTATAAGATCAAACATGCAGGTGATGGAAGTGTGGAAAAGTTCAAAGAAATATTTGTAGCCAGAGGCTTCACTCAGAAAGAAGGAATCAACTACAAAGAGACTTTTTCTCCTGTAGCCAGGTATACCTCCATTCGAGCTATTATTTCATTAACTTCCATACTTGGTTGGAAGCTACATCAGATGGATGTAAAACCAACATTTTTGAATGGAAAGATTGAACAGGAGGTCTTTTTGGAACAACCAGATGGTTTTATACTACATAACAAAGGCACTCATGTATGCAAGCTAAGGAAAGACTTGTATGGTCTTAAGTAGGCTCCCATAGTTTGGTATGATAGGATTGATGGCTTTCCTAAAAGCCTGGGCTTTCAGAAAAGTGATGCTGATGAAAATCTGTACTTCAAGGTAAGAGGTAACCAACCTATTATACTAATCCTATATGTTGATGATCTCTTTCTAACAGGAGATGAAGGGATAATATCCTGGTACAAGAGGGAGCTAACCTCAGAATTCGAGATGAAATAATTAGGCTTGATGCATTACTTCCTAGGATTGGAAGTGTGGCAAAGACAGGGTGAGATATTTCTGGCACAAGGAAAATACACACTGGACGTACTAAAGAGGTTTGGTATGATGGATTTGAAATCCATGTCTACTTCGATGGTTACCAACTTGAAGAAGTTGCATGATTCTGATACAGGTTCAGATTTGGTGGATCCCAACATGTATAGGCAGCTAATTGGATCGTTGATGTACATGATCCACACTAGGCCAAATATATGCTATGCAGTGATTGCAATGAGTTAGTTCATGCCTGGACTAAGACAGAGACACTAGGTGGAAGAAAATCACATCTTGAGATATCTTAGAGGGACCATTACTTATGGTCTGAGATATACATCTAGTGGTGGTTTATTTCTGCATGGGTATGCAGATGTTGACTGGGAAGGAATCCCAGTGGATCGGAAGAGTACTTTCAGATATTGCTTTAGTTTAGGATCTGTTATTATCTCTTGGTCAAGACGGAAGCAGGGATCCATTGTACATAGTACAACAGAGGCTTAGTACATTGCATCAATTGATGCTAGAAAGGAAGCCATATGGCTCAGAAAATTGGTTTCTGGGTTGTTCAGTGACAATATCAAGATGACTGTGGTTCACTGTGATAATCAAAGTTTCATAAAATTGACAGAGAACCGGGTATTTCATGACAGATCAAAACATATTGACATGAGGTACCACTACATCTGATACTTGGTCCAGAGAAAAATAGTAAAGTTACAGTACATAGCCACAAGTGAGAAGGTATCTGATATCCTGACCAAGCCTCTCACCTCGAGCCAGTTTGTGCAGTTGAGAGGAAAGGTTGGTGTGGCTGAGAATGACTCCCTCGCTGAGAGGGAGTGTTAAATTTGGCAGCATCAATAGTCATTCTCCAATGAGAGGTGATATGGGCTACCCTGAGGCTATCTAGAGAGATTTGGAGAATCAACCAGTCTTGTGAGGTATTGACAAAATCCAGGGGGAACATACAACCTCTGTGAGTGAAACCAAAATTCAGGACGAACGAGATGCTATGTGAGTCTAATGCAAAAGTAAGGGGGAATGTACAACCTCTGTGAGCATAGATAGTCTAGGGAAAAATTTGGGGGGGGGAACGTACAACCTCTGTGAGGATAGAAAGACTAGTGCAAAAGTTAGGGGGAACATACAACTTCTGTGAGCCTAGTCAAACCTTGTGAGCCATGAGCAAAAGTCAACGCATCTAGCAAAAGTTAGGTTGAATATAAATTCCTATGAGCTAGAAACAAACGATATTCCTAATATTGCAAATGATGTAATTGTATTGATCTAATGCATTGACATGTGTAAACATTATCCACCATGAAGAGAATTTTGAATTGCCTTGTCAAGAGTTGTAATTAGAGTCTTAAGTCTAATTCTATTTTAGAACTAAAGTGTAATGTTGAGTTGCAACTAAAGTCTTGAGTCTAGTTCTATTTTAGAACTAAATTGTAATGTTGAGTTGCAACTAAAGTCTTGAGTCTAGTTCTATATTAGAACTAAAGTGTAATGTTGAGTTGCAACTAAAGTCTTGAGTCTAATTCTATCTTAGAACTAAAGTGTAATGTTGAGTTGCAACTAAAGTCTTAAGTCTAGTTCTAAGTTTGAACTAAAGCATATCAATCTCAAGTCTAGTTCCAAGTTCAAACTAAAGTGTAATGCTGAGTTGTAACCAATCTCAAGTCTAGTTCTAAGTTTGAACTAAAGTGTAATGTTGATTTGTAACCAATATCAAGTCTAGTTCTAAGTTCGAACTAAAGTTTAATGTTGAGTTGTAACCAATCTCAAGTCTAGTTCTAAATTCGAACTAAAGTATGAAGTTGATTTATGACTAAAGCATGCAATTAGGTTACTATTTCGAGCCTCTCCTCTACCCCTCTTCAGCCTATATAAGAAGAGGTTGAATCCTCTCTTCTATATAGTTCTACAACATAGTTTTGATATGTAGGTTAAGGGTGAAGCAATAGAGGCACATATCAGTGATAAAGAGGTAACATATCAAAGTAGCATATCAGTGTTGTATATCAACAATAGAGGCAACATATCAGAGGTGTATTTCAGCAAGGTCTTTTAGGTCTTTGTCAGGTCAGAGTCATCTTGGAAAGATCTTTAAGAGAGGAAAATTCATGGTGGATATTTGTAAGTGATCTTACATTATTAATGCAATAAATGAATATTTTTTGTTGGGGTTTTTCTCCCTGTACAGGGTTTCCCCAAGGTATATGTGTTGTTGATGTGCATGTTTACTTATCTACATAGTTATTGCTATTCGATTATGATTTGGAATTTTTGAAGTGTATTAAGATGGAAACAAAGTATTGAAGAAAATAAAAGAATTAATACACATAAGAAATCAAGCTCATAATTTAACATGGTATCAGAGCTTAGGGTGTGTTAAACATGTTGAAGTGCAGCAATAGGTACACACAGATCCAATCTAGCTTGATTAAGTTTCCAGTGTGAGGACGATGGCATCCTCCATTTCAGTCAGGGCCGAGGATAGGCTCGAAGGAGATACCAACTTCAATGTGTGGAAGCTCTGTATAAAAAATATCTTGCAAGAGCATGATCTTGAGTAGTATATGACCACAGTGGTGGAGGAACCCACAAATAATGTAGGAAGAACGGCCTTTAGAAAAATTCAAGCAAAGTCCAAGAGAATCGTCTTTGACTTAGTCAAATACAGTATAATGCCTTCAATGACTTTGTTGATGACTCCCAAGGACTGTATGGATACCTTGGTGAATCTGTATGTGAACCAGGCTCTAAGGCAAAAGAGGACACTTAAGCACAAGCTTAAGTATTTGAAGATGGAGAAAGGTGAATCGGTGGCATCCTTTTGTTCCAGGATAGCCCAGATTAGAGATCAGATTTTGGTCACAGGGGTGACAGTGGACAATGATGATTTAGTGCAGGCCATTTTTACATTCTTCCTTCTTCATGGGAGACCTTCTTATCTAGTGTAAGTGGGAGAGAGATTCAACTCATGTTTGAGAGGTTATGGCATGATTGACTCCAGGAAGAGAGTCACACAGCTACCAGGAGAGAGCCAATGAAAGAAGAGCACTCGACTTTAGCATCAAGATTCAAGGGAAAGAAAAAAGGCACTTTCCAGAAAGGCTCTCAATGGAAGCCAAACACCAAAGGTACATTCAAAGGCAAGAATATTGATACATCTAATATTAAATGCTTTAGCTGTAATAAGTTGGGTCATTTTGCTAAAGATTGTTGGTTTAGAAATAAATATCCTAGGAAAGGGAAACATCATGCCTCAACTGTTGACGATGATGAATCCAAAAGAAATCAGAAAAGTCCTCCTAATGAGAAAGAAAATAGGAAAGAATATTATTTGGTTTCAGCCTTATCCAGTTCAGTTTTCACGGGGCCGAAAACTTGGTTAGTATATTTTGTTTCATCAAAGCACATGACAGGGTACAAGGATATCCTCTTAGACTTCGAGATGAAATCTTTTGCAGAGCAGATTGATCTTGGGGATGAAAAATGTTACAAGATAGAGGGAGTAGGCTCTATCTCTTTCAGATTGGAATCTGGGGCTAGACTTCATGTGATACCCTTGAAGAATCTACTATCAGGTGAAACCCTTGAGGAAAAGGGATCTTAGGTGATCTTCAAGGACAGGAAGGCACTACTATGGGCTAAAGGTAGCCATTTAAGTAAAGAAAAACCCATTGGAACTTGCAGTGGAGGACTGTACGTCATGTAAGGAAAACCAGTTTAGGCATTGGCTCATGATGTGACTAGCTCCAGCAAGTTGTGGCACAAAACGCTTGGATATATTCATTACAAAGCTCTTCCAGATCTACATAACATGGTATGTGGAATTCCCTCTATTTCTCTTAGTAAGAAATAAATTTGTAAGGGATTCATGCTAGGTGAAAATATAAAGAAATCATTTCCTAGTAGTGACAACAGAGCTCACGACATTTTATATCTGGTTCATTCTGATGTATGTGGTCCCATGTAATCTCCCTCACTCAGTGTTTGTTTGTATTATGTCATTTTTATTGATGATTACTCAAGAAAATGTTAGATATATTTTCTTAAATCTAAAAGTGACACATTTGATAAATTCAAAGAGTACAAAGCCTTTATTTAAAAGTAGATAGGGAAACACATCATAATCCTTAGAAAAAACAATGGAGGAGAGTTTGAATCCCTCAAGTTTGAGGATTTCTGCAAAGTCAGCAGGAATCAAGAGACAGTTGACTGTGCCATATAACCCTCAGCAAAATGGTGTTGCTAAGAGTAAAAACAAGACTATTTGTGAGGCAACGAAAGAAATGATGTTTGACTAGGATCTGCCAAATTCTTTATGGGCAGAAGCTATCTCCACTTCCGTGTATATTCAGAATAGGTATCCACATGCTATTTTGAAGGACGAGACTCCTGAAGAGGTGTTTTGAGTGATCAAACCTGAAGTAGGGAATCTAAGGATATTTGGATGTCCTATGTATATTCATGTCCCTAAGGAAAAGAGGACAAAGATGGAACCCTCGGGAAAGAAAGGGGTGTTTGTGGGGTACAGTGAGAACTCCAAGGCTTACAGAATTTATGTACCAGGTCAGATGAAAATAGAGGTAAGAAGAGATGTGAATTTCCATGAGGAAGTCACATTTAAGAAATCCAGACAGCTTTAGTAGGATTCAGAAGTAGTTCAACCAGCTTCACCTTCTTCTGAAAATGAAGAGTCAGATGACCAGAGGGAGAAACTTCGTGAAGGGACAAGTAAGGAGCCCATAGAACCTGGTGAAGTGTTAGAAAGAACTCTTGAATAACCTTCAGCCAAAAGGAAGCCAGGGTGGCTTAAAGAAATAGTGTGGGAAGCAGAAAGGATAGTTTCTCCCAAAGAAACTTTCAGGGAAAGGAAGAGGCCTCATAGGTTTGGAGGCTGTGATGCACTGATGAGTAGCATTATTGATGTCAAAACTTCTTCATTTGAAGAAGTAGATAAATTACAAGTATGGAAGGATTCCATGCTTTAGGAATACATGTCTATTATAAAGAACAATGTTTGGGACATTGTGCCAAGGCCAAAAGACAAATCAGTGGTTTCTTCCACATGGATCTATAAGATCAAACATGAAGCTGATGGAAGTGTGGAAATTTTAAAGAAATATTTGTAGCCAGAGGCTTCACTCAGAAAGAAGGAATCGAATACAAAGAGACTCTTGCCCCTATATCCAGGTATACCTCCATTCGAGCTATTATTTCTTTAGCTTTCGTACTTGGTTGGAAGCTACATCAGATGGATGTAAAACCAACATTATTGAATGGAAAGATTGAATAGGAGGTCTTTGTGGAACAACCACATGGATTTATACTGCATAACAAAGGCACTCATGTATGCAAGCTAAGGAAGGCCTTGTATGGTCTTAAGTAGGCTCCCATAGTTTGGTATGATAGGATTGATGGCTTTTGTAAAAGTTTGGTATTTCAGAAAAGTGATATTGATGCAAATCTGTACTTCAAGGTAAGAGGTAACCAAACTGTTATACTAATCCTCTATGTTGATGATCTCTTTCTAACAGGAGATGAAGGGCTAATATTCTGGTGGAAGAGGGAGCTAACCTCATAATTTGAGACGAAAGAATTAGGCTTGATGAATTACTTCCTGTGATTGGAAGTGTGGCAAATATAGGGCAAGATATTTCTAGCACAAGGAAAATACACAGTGGATGTACTAAAAAGGCTTGGTATGATGGATTTCAAATCCATGTCTACTTTGATGGCTACCAACCTGAAGAAGTTGCATGATTCTCATATAGGTTCAGATTTGTTGGATCCCACCATGTGTAGGCAGTTGATTGGATCATTGATGTACTTGATCCACACTAGGCCAGATATATGCTATGCAGTGATTGTAATGAGTCAGTTCATGAATGAACCAAGACAGAGACACCGGGTGGAAGAAAATCACATCTTGAGATATCCTAGAGGGACCATTAATTATGGTCTAAGATATACATCCAGTGGTGGTTCATTTCTACATGGGTATGCAGATGCTGACTGGGAAAGAAGCCCAGTGGAATGGAAGAGTACTTCCAGATACTACTTTAGTTTAGGATCCTCTATGATATCTTGGTCAAGATGGAAGAAGGGATCCATTTCATAGAGTACAACAGAGGTTGAGTACATTGCATCAAGTGATGCTAGCAAGGAAGCAGTATGGGTTAGAAAATTAGTTTCTGGGTTGTTTGGTGACAAGCTCGAGATGATTTTGGTTCACTGTGATAATCAGAGTTGCATAAAATTGACAGAGAACTAGGTATTTCATGACAACTCAAAACATATTGGCATGAGGTACCACTACATCCGAGACTTGGTCTAGAGAAAAAATGTAAAGTTACAGTACATAGCCACGAGCGAGCAGGTATCTAATATCCTGACCAAGCCTCTCACCTCGAGACAGTTTGTGCAGTTGAGAGGTAAGGTTGGTGTGGCTGAGAATGACTCCCTTGTTGAGAGGGAGTGTGAAATTTGGCAGCATCGACATTCATTCTCCAATGAGAGGCCATATGGGCCACCCTGAGGCTATCTAGGGAGATTTTGAAAATCAACCAGTCTTGTGAGGTATTGAAAAAAGCCAGGGGGAACGTACAACCTCTGTGAGTGAAACCATAATTCAGGATGAACGATATGCTATGTGAGTCTAATGCAAAAGTAAGGGGGAATGTACAACCTCTGTGAGCATAGACAGTCTAGTGCAAAATTCAGGGGGAATGTACAACCTCTGTGAGCATAGATAGACTAGTGCAAAAGTCAGGGGAACATACAACCTCTGTCAGCCTAGTCAAACCTTGTGAGCCATGAGAAAAATTCAAGGCATCTAGCAAAATTTAGGTTGAATATAAAATTCCTATGAGCTAGAAACAAATGATATTCCTAATATTGCAAATGATGTAAATGTATTGATCTAGTGCGTTGGCACGTGTAAAAATTATCCACCATGAAAAGAATTTTGAATTGCCTTGTCAAGAGTTGTAACTAGAGTCTTAATTCTAGTTCTATTTTAGAACTAAAGTCTAATGTTGAGTTGCAACTAAAGTCTTGAGTCTAGTTATATTTTAGAACTAAATTGTAATGTTGAGTTGCAACTAAAGTCTTGAGTGTAGTTATATCTTAGAACTAATGTGTAATGTTGAGTTGCAACTAAAGTCTTGAGTCTAGTTCTATATTAGAACTAAAGTGTAATGTGATTTGCAACTAAAGCCATAAGTCTAGTTCTAAGTTCGAACTAAAGCATGTCAGTCTCAAGTCTAGTTCCAAGTTCGAACTAAAGTGTAATGTTGAGTTGTAACCAATCTCAAGTCTAGTTCTAAGTTTGAACTAAAGTGTAATGTTGAGTTGTAACCAAACTCGAGTCTAGTTCTAAGTTTGAACTAAAGTGTAATGCTGAGTTGTAACCAATCTCAAGTCTAGTTCTAAGTTTGAACTAAAGTATGAAGTTGATTTGTGACTAAAGCATGCAATTAGGTTACTATTTCGAGCCTCTCCTCTACCCCTCTTTAGCCTATATAAGAAGAGGTTGAATCCTCTCTTCTATATAGTTCTGCAACACAGTTTTGATATGCAGGTTAAGGGTGAAGCAATAGAGGCACATATCAGTGATAAAGAAGAAGCATACCAAAGCAGCATATCAGTGTTGTATATCAACAATAGAGGTAGCATATCAGAGGTGTATTTCAACAAGGTCTTTTAGGTCTTTGTTGGGTCAGAGTCATCTTGGCAAGCCCTTTAAGAGCAGAACATTCATGGTGGATATGTGTAAGTGATTTTACATTATTAATGCAATAAAGGAATATTGTTTGCTGGGGTGTTTCTCCATGTACAGGGATTCCCCAAGGTATATGTGTTGTTGATGTGCATGTTTACTTATCTACATAGTTATTTATATTAAATTATGATTTGGAATTGTTGAAGTGTATTAAGATGGAAACAAATTATTGAAGAAAATAAAATAATTAATCCACATAACAAAATATGTGTTATTACAATGCACAATGCTAGGCTCACTCACCTTTGAGCATACAATATCTCTAACCTAATATCACACATGCACTCTAGCCCAAAACATACATAAACATGCACTCCAACCCAAAAAAACATATTGTCTCACCATTCTTTAAAAAACAAATCTACGTATACATTTAGAATTGGGGTCAAATTGTGGTTATTACATTCCCCTCCTTATTTTTTCATTGTCCTCAATGCATTATATACTCAAATAAAAATATGGGGGGATATATACTTGGACACCAATATGGGGTTAG
>JZKD02S0132411.1:867932-891834 GCA_000966675.3 Picea glauca
CATATGAATTAATGTTAATTCCATGGATTATTTATGTCAGCAGTAATTTTGTGTTGACTCTAAGTTTAAATGTGTTTAACCTATTTTAAATGCATGTTATTAATTAAGCATAAAAGTATGTTGTTCCGCAAAGTAGCATCTGCCCGACTAGTGGGTTGGATGACGACTGGGGGAGCATTACAGAATGCTATCAGAGCCAAGTTTTCAATGCTAAGCCTAGATGGGCCAGTTGAGTGGTCTTTGGACCGAGGGTTTGAGGAGAAATTGTGTCTGGAGGACCAATTTTGGACCTTTGAATGCTCCTGAGTGTCAAGGAGTTACTTGACCATGTTACCAAGATTAGGAGGTGTAGCGGTGTTATGGAACCGCAGCTGACATGGTATCTGGCCACAAGGAGAGAGGACTCCACACCATAAGTGTTGGAGTCACAGGATCTATTCAGGGAAAAGGAGAACCTTCGTGACCGTCAGATCTGGAAAATGTGTACAAGGTTTAAAAACACTTTGGATTTTCACAGGAACGTGGAAATCACAATACGCAAAATCCCAAATTCGTCAGGACCGTCCATTGGGTGGAACACGAGGCTGCCGGATGGTGTTTCGGAACCCAAAAAACCAAAAGGGAAGAACCTTGTTTTCGCAAGTCGCGAAATAGTGAAACTTGAAATTCCAAAATGATCTACACCATAGATCGTAAGAGAGGAACTTGACCGTTGGATCAAGTGGAAGGGTAGACAGTAATTTCAGGATTTCGGCAAACGAAAGTTCGAGATGTGTGGTTGCACGAACTCCGATGCTCGAAAACCCGAAACTCCGAAAAGATCTGCGCCATAGATATGAGAAAATTCCAACCATTGGATTTTTCCTTTGCAATGGATGAGGACACATGGGTGTACCACGTGCCAGTAAGTCGATGAGATAGGCGAGAGTGGTGGGACCAGATGATGTCACCATAGGTGACGTGGACCCTCCGAAGGGTGCCACTCGCAACTGTAGATGTGGAGACAGTTGTGCTATGTGGGCCCCGAGAGTAAAGTAAATCAAGATTTCGGGATTCACAAAGGAGGAGCACGAGGTCTCAACACTCCAACTCGCGAAGTCACGAGTTGCGAGAGGTTTTAGAACTTAGCCCTAGCCTATGGTTATATGTAGTAGGCACTATAAACGAGGGAGCCATACCCGTATCGCATCTCGAGTATCGACGTTTGGTGGAAGAGTAGTCAAGGGTCTTCGACTCACGAACTCGTGAGATCGCAAAGTTGCGAAAGGTGCCTTTGGTTATGAGGGTAGGGAGAAAGAGGGAGCTATCACCCAAAAGAGAGTATGAGAGTCTCGTGGGCCGAGACCCCGAAACCAGAAGTCTCAAAAATTGCAGAGCCAATTAAAGCTTAGATAACTTAGTGAATTTGAAACATTTTCTTATTCACATTGGCTAATGAATGTTGTTGGTTTTATTAAGGGATAAGGCCTGGAAAACTCCAGTTGACTGCACGTTGTGTGTGTAGAATTCAATGAGTGTCAAGACAGCTTAAAACCGACGCCAAGTATAGAATTGGAAGAGGTGTAGATTGCCTCCAAAACAGAGGACGAAAGGGTAAGAAGGGATGTCAACCTGGGATTCGAAGGATCAACCTCTAATGGGCATGGAAAAGAGATGGATAAGGAATGACATATGATGAAACTCATTGAAATATTGTATAAAGATGCCTAGGCTCACCGAGCTGATAGCTGAAAGCTCATGAGGGTTAGGGATCAGCAAGGAGAATTCAACTTAAAAATGTTGAAGACCCTGGAAATAATTGAAAGGAAATTGGAGAAGGGGAGTGATTCAAGCAAGACAGAGAGTTGCAGGACCCCTGAGAGGAAAATAAGATCAAGAAGTGTCAATACCCCTGAGAGGAGAATAAGATCGAGGAGTGGTAGCAGACATCATCCTCGCTCCCCAAAGCATTTCAGTAAGGAGGCACACAGTAGTTCAAGACTGTCCCCTACCAGAAAACACCGAAAAATCTAGAGTGGATGAATTAAAAGGGGAGATGAATAAGATCAAGCCTTCAATGTTCGATGGAGAACATAAGAAGGAGGAAGATGCCGAAACCTAGCTGCTTGGCATGAGGAAATATTTCCAACTGCAGAATTATTCTGCTCATGCAGAAGGAAGAATTGTGATGTATCAATTGAAAGGAAAAGCATCCATGTGGTGGGATCAGTTTGTGCAGGTGTAGCACATCAGAGAGAAAGATGTCACTTGGAAGGAGTTCAAGAGGTATTTCGAGATGAAATACCTGACTAAAAGATACTATCATAGAAAGATGAAGGAGTTCTTCGAACTCAAGCTAGCCAGCATGACCATTGATGAATACAAACGAAGTTTCTTGGAACTGCTGAAGTATGTTCCATTCATCAAAGATGAGGCTGTCAAGATTCAGAGGTATCTAAATGGACTACCACCTGCCATCGGTGACATGATTAGTGTGATGATCCTAAGACTATGTAAGAAACAATAAGAAGGGATAAATGCTTATATGAACAACAAAGAGAAAAGCCTACCTTTCGGAAGGCTTCGGATGACCAGAGGAAGTTTAAGAAGGAGCATAGGCAGAAGGGAAGCAAACCTCCCTTTTTTAGAAATAATCCTCAAGCACATCCATATTTTAGAGAGCCGGGAATGGATAAAGTGGGGGAACAAAGGCAGAGACAGATGCCCATTCAGTGTTGGGGCTATAAAGGGAACCACAAGTACAGGGATTGTCCCCATAAAAATGGCAAATCAAGATTTGTCCATACTGTTCAACAAGCTGAAATAGTGGAGGACATGGGCAGTAGAATGCCAAGGATCTACGCATCCCTTGACAACAAACAAACATAATTTCAATCGCACATGATTGAAGTGGAATGTATGATTAACAACCAACCATTTATTATTTTAATCGATTCAGGTGCTAGCCATAGTTATGTAGATCCTAGGGTGGTGGAAAGTTTGCATTTATCAAGAAGAAAACATGAAAAGTATTGGTTAGTGCAGTTGGCTACAGGAACCAAGAGGAAAGTCATTGAGTTGGTGAAGTCTTGTCCTATGGACATGAAAGGACTAAGCACGAAGGCTGAATTGAATATTCTGCCTTTAGGATCCTATGACTGTTTAATTGGAATGGATTGGTTGGACCAACACCATGCCCTCCTAGACTATCATAACAAGAGGTTTACATGCCTGGATGAGGAGGGGAATCGAAAAATAGTCCAAGGGATTCCTAGAGCTGTGGTTGTTAGAGAAATCTCGGCCATGCAGCTAAAGAAGTGCTACATAAAAGGATGTCAATTATTTGCAGCCCGTGTGGAGGAAGCATCCAAAGAGGAAGTCTCAAGGATTGAAGACCATGAGGCACTCACATATTTCAAAGACATATTTCAGGAGGTACCTGGACTACCTCCGAAGAGAGACATCAATTTATTTATAAATTTTATGCCTGGAGTAGCTCCAGTTTCGAAAGATCCTTATAGAATGAGTACGCAAGAGCTTAAAGAGTTGCAATTGCAGCTTGAAGAGCTTCTGAAGAAGGGGTACATTCACCTAAGTGTGTCACCTTGGGGTTCCCCAGTCTTTTTCGTGAAGAATAAGGATGGAACGTTGAGGTTGTGCATTGATTTCCAGTAATTGAATAAGGTAACTATCAAGAACATGTATCCTCTGCCAAGGATCGATGATCTTTTCGATCAGTTGAAAGGTGCGAAATTTTTTTTGAAGATAGATCTCAGATCAGGAAATCACCAGGTAAGAATAAAGGATGAGGACATTAGAAAGTCCCCATTTAGAACAAGGTACGGTCATTATGAGTTCACAGTGGTGGCGTTTGGACTGTCAAATGCACCTGTTGTTTTTATGTGCTTGATGAATGGTGTATTCAAGCACTATTTAGACAAGTTTGTCATAATCTTCCTAGATGGCATATTGGTGTATTCCAAGTCAGAGGAAGAGCATGAACAACACCTGAGAATGGTGTTGCAAGTGTTGAGAGAACACCAACTATATGACAAATTGAGAAAATGCTTATTTTATCAAAGGCAGATCCATTACTTGGGGCACATTATTTTAGAGGAAGGGATCGTCGTGGATCCTGAGGAGGTTGAGGCCATCCGAGAATGGTCAGTGCTAAGGAATGTGGCAGAAGTTACATCCTTTATGGGTCTGCTAGGAGATTATAGAAGGTTTATTACAGGGTTCTCAAAGATAGCTCACCCTATCACTTCCTTGCAAAGGAAGGAGAAAACATTTCAGTGGATGGAAGAGTGTGAAGAGAGTTTTCAGCGATTGAAGCAGCTGTTAACCAGTGCTCCAATCCTAAGAATTGCATATCCAAATATGGATTTAGTGGTGTGCACAAATGCATGTAAGGAAGGGTTGGGAGGAGTTCTCAGCCAAGATGGATCTGTAATCTGTTATGAGTCCAGGAAGATGAAAGAGCATGAAAAGAATTATTCCACTAATGATTTGGAGCTGCCAGCAATTGTCCACGCTCTGAGGAAATGGAGACATTACCTCATGGGAAGAAGATTTGAATTGAGAACAGACCACAATGGTCTGAAGTATTTCTTTGATCAACCAACTTTAAATGGTAGACAAAGTAAGTGGCTAGAGTTTCTGTGCGAATATGACTTTGATATCAAGCATATCAAGGGGAAGGAAAACAAGGTGGTTGATGCACTCAGCAGAAAAGTGCATGAATTACATGATACATTCATTAGCATGTATAGGACTAATATCAAGGGTAGAATTTCAGAAGTTGAAAATGTTGATTTGCAGTACAGAGACTTAGTAGCAAAGATACAGCAACGTGAGAGACCACAGAAAAAGGAAAGTTACACCTTGGAAGCTGATGGATTACTTATGTATAAAAACAAAGTGTATATACCCAATATCTAGGAATTGAAGCTGGATATTCTAAAAGAAATGCATAACATGACTCATGTTGGACATCCTGGATATCAAAAGACTGTAGAAGCAATCAAGAGCCATTATTTTTGGCCGGGTATGAAGAGGGAGATTGTTGAATACATCACCAGATGTATGGAGTGCCAGAAAGTTAAGTGATGCAGGAGCATCTCTCCACATCAATCAGCGAGCCAGCCAGCCCATGTCAGCGCACGTATTCAATGAAGAGAGGCATAGCCCTCATTTCAAATTTAAACTTGAATGTAATTAAATGAATGTAAGGCTATTGAGCCGTGAAGCCACGATTTACGCAGGCATAACTATAGGGAGCCTTGAATGTTTGTAATGCTGAAATCTAGATCCGATTCTGGACTAGACAGCCCATTCAATGTAATTGAATAGGGTAGGTAGATTGGAGGGAAGAGCTCGAAGAGCCCCCTCATGCAAAAAGATCTTTTGGAATCTCTTTTGTAGGAGGAGAGAGTTGGTATGAAAGTAGGAAAGAAGCGGAGCATAGAGTAAGTTAGAGTTGAGGAGTGTCGAGACCTTATTACATCTTGCGCTTACAATGCCTTTGTAAAGAGGCATTTTTATTAATACAAACAGAAGCAGTTTCTCCTGCAAGTATTTCTGTGTTGAATGAATGTCTATGTGTGTTATTTATATGTTGTATATGTATGTTAGGAATGCATTTGTAGGGGTTGTTTGATTTCAGGGTTAGAGATCTTTGAGGCTTCACACCAGGAGGGTGTGACAGAAGGTTGTACGTTCTGATAGTCGTGCACAGAGAGTGCATTTATGAATTCTACGGGTTCATACAAAGGTGTGTCAGGAGGGCACAATAGATGAAATCATTAGCTCAGAGGAAGACCTCAAGGGTGTTGAATACCTTGGAGGCAAGACTATGTATAAGAAGACACAGTAAGGAGACAGAATCTCTAAGGAGTTCTATAAGGCTCTGCCAGAAGGGCATTGAGCACAGGCACAGAGTGCTAAAAAAGAACTCGACTATGAGTTCAACAGAAGTCAGAATCACTGAGGATTCTAGACCCTCTGCTAGGGAGACATTGCGTAGGTGCTAGAGAGCACAGGAAGAACTCTTTGAGTTCTGGATTCAAAGAAGACTCTGAGGAGAAGGATCTTCACAGGGTTGCTGAACACCCTGCAGACTAAGCAAGAGGTTGCTTGAGCTAAGGAGCGCCAGGAGGGCATCGGATGAGATCTGGACCGTTGGATTTCCACATCCAGGGAGTAGCGTAGGAGGCATGTACAGCAGGAGCAGTCATGAGCCGTTGGGTCTCACATGGATCATCGACAGTCGTCAGATTGATTGGAAGCTGCACGAGGTTTAAACCTCAAGCACAGAGTAGAGAAATCTGAAAAGTCCTGAAAGAGTGAGCACATTGGGATTTTGGACTTCAAGATTTCAGAGGTCTTGTTGACGAAGGTCAGGACACTCCACGACGACAGTCCTGAAATATCGAAAATATCACAGCCGTCCATATGAGGGATGATACGTGGCAGAGATCGAGAGTCCACCGAGATTTCGGTTACCGAGGGTTCGAGTAAACAAAGGAGATTGTGTCACAGGGGTTCATAAGTCACGAAATCGTGAAATGACAAGGGTCGTCCATCTGAGGGAGGACACATGGCAGCAATCCAGGATTTTGGGGAAAGTCTCGAAAGGAAGGGCATGTCGGGATTTCGGATATCGACATTCTGGAGATCCTGAGGACAAGGCATCCATGCATTTCGGCATTTGGAATTCTGAAATCGCGAAAGGAATAGTACTTTGGGGATTCGGGTATCGGGAGTACCAGAGGATAGTGAAAAGTTGATTCCACGGGAGTTGCAAAGTCCCGAAACGCTAAGTCTCAAAGAGGCATTCATGAGAGCAGTGTAGCCGGGAGGATTTTGGCATTTTGGGTATCGTCATTTCGGGAGTCAAGAAGATAAGGGACCGGGAGTTACACACCGAGGAAACCTGGAAATAGGATGGAGGTCTTATAAGGAGTGATCCCAGGGACCCAGACATATTCCAAGGGATAATTGTTGATTGAAGACTTTTCATCATTTCAGTATTTCCATGTTCAGGAGATCAAGGGGACAGAGATTGTCGACATCAAAACTCTGAGAGTCCCGAAACCCAAATTTCATGGTCGTGTATAGAAGACCGTGAGACAAGAATAAGGACCTATGGATCGATTTGATTAAGATTCCAGTAGGGAATCAAAAGAGTCTCTTCAGCTCAAGGGGAATTTGAATGATCCTTAGACCAGGAGGTCGACGCTGTACCTATAGAGGGCAGAGGGGCGAAGGTGTCAATAAGTGGTATCAGAGTGGGATTTCATCTATATATTTTAGGTGAAGAAAGGACAAGAAAGCAGAGTGTTGAAGACTCTGTAGATGATTGTTGCAAGGTACCAACAGGTTTGCCAAGAGGGAAGACAGGAACAATAAGATGGCTACTAAAGGCTATACGAGTGCTGGAAAGAAGGACCCAAAGCTTATGAGCAGAGTTGAATGGGATGAAGAACTTGCCGAGATGAGTGCGAGAATGGATGAACTTGGATTTGAGATGCAGCAAAATGCCAAGTCGAGATGGGTATATGAATGGCCCATGAAGACGAAAGCAAAATAGCCAGTCAAGGAGTTGATGGCTAGAAGACAACGTAAGTTGTTAAGAGGATGGTTGAGGCATGTTGAAAACCTCGACGGACCAGAGGAAGTGGTTCAGATATGTGAACCAAATATTGGGAGAAACCTCGGTAGTGAGGATGAATTGGGATCAACTGAAGATCCGAAGGACTATCAAGAAGACAACCAAGAAATTCCCAATTTCCAGGAGGGCAAGGAGTTGAGATTTCTATGGGATCTCATGGACTGTCAGGAGGACAGCCAGAGAATTTCACGTTTCCAGGAGAGCAATGAATCGATATCACTGCAGGATCTCATGGACTGCCAAGAGGGAAGCAAAACGTTTCCAATTTTCCAGGTGGACATGGGAACAGAAATGGGACTGTTTGAGAGTCTCATGAACTTAGAGGTGAGTTTAGATCATCCCGAGGAGCTGACAGAGAATATGAGCTCAGAGATGGATTTGGATCAGCAGATGCAGCTGACAGAGAAGAAAGATTAGAGGAATATTCTAATGATTGGAGGAATTCAGATATTCCTACCACATAGAACAATTGAGGCGAGGATTTGTGTTGTTGATGGAAGAGCGACAACAGTAGAAAGACAAACAGCTATGACTGTTAAAGAAGAATTGGACCAGGTGTTAGAAGTTGCCCAAGCAGAAGAAGAAGATGAGCATTTTGAGGAGTAGCTCAATACTTTCAGCCAGGAAGCTGAAAAGACTACAACATGGGAGCTTACAGAAGCAGAAGAAGAAGACGCATGCATCATGAGATTTGTTGATCTGTGTGAATAGATTGAAGCCCTAGAGAGAAGGGTGATAGTGCAGGGTATGTGCATCCATCAGATGAGGTTGGGAACAAATGAAGAGGATGGCATGGGAGATCATTGTGATATGTCCATCTGCAGAAAAATTTTGCAGCAAAGGAGACTGCATGAATAGACCCAGCCACTAGAGCAGCTCAACGAAGTGATCGAGAAGATCAGAAGGCTGATGGTAGAGTTAGCAGAGACTGCCAACAAGGACAAGTTGGGCAGAAAAGAAACAGCAGTAGCAATGCAGAAGAAGCAGCAGCAGGGAGGTGGAGCAGATGAATAGCTCCAAAAATTTGTTTGGGATCCAGAAGGATTTCAACAGCTGGTAAGGGAAGCTCATGAGCAGGAGCTCATGAATTTTGCAGCTCAGGAGTATGATGCAGGAGCATCTCTCCATGTCAATCAACCAGCCATCCATCCCACGTCAGCGCAAGCATTCAATGAAGAGAGGTGCAACCCTCATTTCAAATTTAAACTTGAATGTAATTAAATGAATGTAAGGCTGTTGAGCCGTAAATCCGCACTTTACGTAGGCATAGTTGTAGGGAGCCTTGAATGTTTGTAAGGCTGAAATCTAGATCTGATTCTGGACTAGATAGCCCATTCAATGTAATTGAATAGGGTAAGTAGATTGGAGAGAAGAGCTCGAAGAGCCCCCTCATGCAAAAAGATCTTTTGGAATCTATTTTGTAGGAGGAGAGAGTTGGTAGGAAAGTAAGAAAGAAGTAGAGCATAGAGTAAGATACAGTTGAGGAGAGACGAGACCTTGTTACAGTCCACGCTTAGAACACCTTTGTAAAGAGGCATTTTTATTAATACAAATAGAAGCAGTTTCGCCTGCAAGTATTTTTGTGTTGAATGAATGTCTATGTGTGTTCTTTATATGTTGTAGATGTATGTTAGGAATTCATTTGCAGGGGTTGTTTGATTTCAAGGTTAGAGGTATTTGGGGCTTCACACTAGGAGGGTGTGACAGAACGTTGTAGGTTCTGATAGCCATGCACAGAGAGTGCATTTCTGAATTCTGCGGGTTTAGACAAAGGCATGTCAGGAGGGCATAGTAGCTAAAATCATTATCTCAAAGGAAGACCTCAAGGTTGATGAATACCTTGGAGGCAATACTGTGTAGAAGAATACATAGTAAGGAGACAGAATCTCTGAGGAGTTCTCAAAGGCTCTGCCAGGAGGGCATTGAGCACAGACACAAAGTGTTGAGGAAGAAATCGGTTGTGAGTTCAACAGAAGTCAAATAACTGAGGATTCTAGACACTCTGCCAGGGAGGCATTGAGTAGGTTCCAGAGAGCACAGGAAGAACTCTTTGAGTTCTAGATTCGAAGAAGAGTCCAAGGAGAAGGATCTTCATAGGGTTGTTGAACACCCTGCAGACTTAGCAAGAGGTTGCTTGAGCTAAGGATCACTAGGAGGGCATCGGATGAGATCTGGATCGTTGGATTTCCATGTCCAGGGAATAGCGTAAGAGGCATGTACAACAGGAGCAGTCGTGAGCCGTTGGGTCTCACATGGATCACCGACAATAGTCGGATTGATTGGAAGCTACACGAGGTTTAAACCTCAAGCACAAAGGGAAGAAATCTAGAAAGTCCCAAAAGAGTGAGCGCATCGAGATTTCAGAGGTCTTGTTGACGAAGGTCAGGACACTCCACGGTGATAGTCCCAAAATAGCAAAAAGATCACAGCTGTCCATCTGAGGGAGGACATGTGGTAGAGATCGAGAGTCCACTAGGATTTCGATTACCGGGGATTTGAGTTGACAGAGGATATTGTGTCATAGGGGGTCATAAGTCATGAAATCATGAAACGACTAGGGTCATCCATCTGAGGGAGGACACGCGGCAGCAATCCAGAATTTCAGGAAAAGTCCTGAAAGGAAGGGCATGTTGGGATTTTGAATATCGACATTCCGGAGATCTTGAGGACAAGGTGTCCACGCATTTCAGCATTTGGAATTCTGAAATCGCGAAAGGAAGAGTACTTCATGGATTCGAGTACCGGGAGTACCAAAGGACAATGAAAAGTTGATGCCATGGGAGTTGTGAAGTCTCGAAACATGAAGTCCCGTAGAGGCATTCAGGAGAGCAGTGTAGCTAGGAGAATTTCGGCATTCTGAGTATCAGCATTTTGGGAGTCAAGAAGACAAGGGACTGGGAGTTACACACTGGGGAAACCCTGAAATAGGATGGAGGTATTATGAGGAGTGGTCACATGGACCAAGACATAGCCCATGGGATAATTGTTGATTGAATCCTTTTCGTCATTTCGGTATTTCTATGTTCAAGAGATCAAGGGGATAGAGGTTCTCGACATCAAGACTGTGAGACAAGAAGAAGGACCTGTGAATCGATTTGTTTAAGATTCTACCAGGGAATCAAAAGAGTCGCTTCGGCTAAAGGGGAATTTGAATGATCCTTAGACCAGGAGGTCGACGTTGTACCTACAAAGGGAAGAGGGGTGAAGGCATCATTAAAGTTGAGCATAGGCACCCAGCAGGGTTGCTGCAGCCTTTACCGATTCCTAAGTGGAAGTGGGAAGTGGTGACAATGGATTTTATTATAGGATTGCCCAGAACGAGTGAGTAGCATGATTTGATCATGGTGGTGGTGGACAAGCTTACAAAAGCTACCCATTTTATTCCACTGAAAGCCACTCACATGGCAGTAGATGTTGCTGATATCTTCTTAAAAGAAGTGGCACGCTTGCACGAAATTCCTAAGATGATTGTGTCTAATAGGGACCAAAAATTCACCTCGAATTTATGGAAAGGATTCTGAACGAATATGAATTTTAGTACAGCATATCATCCTGAGTCTGATGGACAAACAGAGAGGGTAAATAGAGTAATAGAGGACATGCTAAGAATGTACATGATTGACAAACCATCAAGATGGGAAGACTACCTGGATTTGGTAGAATTCACTTACAATAATGGGTATCATGCATCGTTGAAAATGAGCCCATTTGAAGCACTTTATGGAATAAAGTGCAACACTCCATAGAGCTAGGATAATCTAGCTGACAGAGTAGTAGTTGGGCCTGAGTTGCTCAAAGAGATGGAAGACCAAATGATAAGAATTAAACAGAATTTAAAAGCTACCCAGGATAGGAAGAAAAGTTATGTTGATAATAACATAACCCACAGAGAATTCAAAGTGGGTGATCATGTTTTCCTGAAAGTGAAAACTAATAGGAGTTCCCTGGAGCTGGGAAGTTGCACCAAGTTGGAAGGAAGATTTTGTGGGTCGTTTGAAATCCTAGAAAGGATTGGGATAGTTGCATACATGCTTGCATTACCTGCATCTATGACTGTACATAATGTGTTTCATGTTTCACTGCTTAACAAATATATACCTGATGTTAATCATGTTATCGATTGGAATGTGATTCAGGTGGAACCAGAAGGTGTCCTGCAAGTGCATCTTATGTGCATATTGCACAAGAAAAACAAATAGCTCTTGAACCTGTGGACCTAGTACAGTCCTGAGGATGCGACATGGGAGCATGAAGATGATATGCGGGTAGAGTACTTGCATCTTTTTTAAAATTTTGAAAAGCTTGCAGATGCAGTGTGAAGTTGCACTGAGGACAGTGCAGAAATAAGGGGAGCGGGATTGTAATGTCCCCAAGGCCGAGCCATATTCTAAATATTGTTTATGAAATGAATTGTAAATATGTTTTATAGGTTGGTGAGCCGAGTTTATATAAGATAGAGGGCTTATGTGATTGTTAGGCTAGAGAGCCTAAGTGTTGAAGGCCAAGAGCCTGATTTTGTACATGTATCCATGCAGAACATTAATAAAAATATAAACACCACCGTGTGCAGGCTGACACGATGAATGAGTGATGGGGGACTAAGCTTCCACAAAGTGGGCAAGGGATTAGGGGATGGAAGGTGGGAAAAGGGGGTAAGTGTTAAGCCTAGGGGCTAAGACTAGGGGCTTAATCCATGGGAATAATATTTTAATATTATTCCAAAAAGACATGTGCATAATATGTTTTACCCTGATTTCTTTTGGAATGACATGTGATTTCCAAATGGTGGGGGAAATGTACACTGATGAAACATGCAGCTTCATGGGTGACAAGTGTCAACCCAAGCCCATGAAAATAAAAGGGTTGAGATGAGCCGTGGTGGGGGTTCTTCCTCAATTCCATCGTCAACCGTCTGAACGTGAGTCCCATCTGACCTCTGCAAGAATACTTTGGTGCATCCCTGAAAGCCAAAAAATCATGTGTTGATTTTGGAGATAGCTGGTACATCCTCTGTCTGAATAGTTTGAGACTATGCATAGAATCTCTGTACACTTGGTGAAATCTCGAAACCAAAACCGTGAGTCTATCTCGTGATTGCGGAGCCTATTTGGGAAGCCTGTGTCTATTTTCCCAGTTGGTTGTTGTGGCCATGCAATGTTGGACTGCACATGGCTTACTGGCTAGTGTAATCCCATGTCGAGCCTGTGTGTAACCTCTCTCCAGGTGAGGGAGGTGATTGTTGTTGGAAGAGGTAGGTTGTCAGGCCTGTGAGTAACTCTTTCTAGGTGAGAGAGTTTTTTGGGACATGGTTTCTTCTAGAGAGTGTCCAGCACTAGCTTCAGGCTCTAAGACTTCCTAATCCAGCTTGTTGCCGAGACCCAGAGAGGGAGATGTAGCACCGATGGACTGTGTTTGTGAAGGTGTATACTCCTGAGTAGAATAGGCATGTGGGGAGTGAGATTCCGGGAGTAGTGGACGTAAGATGGCATCTTGGGAAGAATCCTTCCAGTCAATCTGTGGTGTTTTCCCTGTAACCTCAACCTAGCCTAGGATTTCTTACCTTGGGGTGGAGCTCAGTCCTAGCTCAGGGGTGACCCATTGCTAAGCTTGATGAGCATCGTGGTCTAAGGCTCAAAGGTTCATGGAAGGCCTACACGTGGTTGGTAGAATTACAACCGTTTCAAAGATAAGTACCAAACGATGTTTTAATTATGTTTTGCATGTCTGTGTATTTATATTTATCATGTATTTTTTTGTGCATATGAATTAATGTTAATTCCATGGATTATTTATGTCAGCAGTAATTTTGTGTTGACTCTGAGTTTAAATGTGTTTAACCTATTTTAAATGCATATTATTAATTAAGCATAAAATAGTGTTGTTCTGCAAAGTACCGTCTGCCCGGCCAGTCGGTTGGATGATGGTCGGGGGAGTGTTACAACTGGGCCACATGGAACCATAACACTTTCCCATAAAATGACACTTTTCACAACAAGATTCATTCACTTGTCTTCCACTGAGCCTGTACAAATTTTCCACGCCAACTGCCACGTGTGGGTCCATACCCTGCCACATCATCATTGTACAAATTGTACTGTCAGTAAAATTTTGCATGTTTGGAAAAATGAACATAACACGATATCTCTCTCATACAACGTCTATTTTCACCCATTCAAGTTGTGTTGGGTCTGTTAGGATGAGGCCTATGTACGTGTCAATTTTGAAACAATTCTGAGCACTTTGAGTTTTGAGAAAAAATATATTCCTGGATCACACCTCCCCATTGTGAAGCTTTTGGACCTCCAAAAGACTACTTTTAGTCAATATGAATATGAGGGTACAGTTCCCTAACCTTTCCAACCTCAATCCACTTGTCCTTGCTTGGATTTGTGCCTTTTAGACCAACACAAAACTTGTCATGTCTTGTCCTATACTTGTCTTGGCTCTTTTTCAACTGTTCTTGAACAATTTGATGCATAAACTAATATTGTTCAATGAACTTCTTGGCCTGGTTATAAGCATGTTGAAAGTAGTGTAGAAGATCATCCCAAAACTTAGGATGCTTTCTTTACAAACTAGCCATTGTCTTGCCTACACCAAAATGGCCAACAACAAGAGAAGAATGTGCTTCCCTTATCATGTTGACTCTTCCACCCTATGAAAAACATAATTTTCCAAGATACAAAAGTTTACCATGCACATAGGAATCCAATTCCTCAACTTGTTTAGTACGACACAAAGTTGCATAAACATTTTCGAAATCAACATCTAAAGCATACTGTTCCAAATAACTCTCATGCATGATAAGATTATGCTTAAAAAATACTGAAGAACTAATAATAGGCCTAGTAAGCATATCAACAACTTTGTCATAAATGTCTTTCTTATACCTTATCACCAAGTGGAAAACATAGCTTGTTAAGGAATGCAATGGAGCTTGCTTTGATTTAAAATATCTCTTCCATTTGTCTCCTTCAACATTCATATCTGTAGTCTTGTTCAAGGCTATGAAATCTACCCACATACGTCATATGCAATCTTTCTCTGGTACCAAACCAATTGGTGACCTGCATGGAAAAGTGCTTGGTTTTATGACCCCCTTTTAAAGAAACTCTTGGGATTGTCTTATGATTTTAACATTCTCCATGACTAACATCCTGCACATGTCAATGTTTGGAAGAGAACTTCCTTGCTGCAATAGAAGCACATGTTGGATACCCCTTTTAGGAGTAAATCCCCTTGGTTCATGAAACATCTCAACATTTTCATTAACAACCTCATACAAATCAGATTGTAACTTTGCATCACATCCTTTGAAAACTTATTCTTCATCATTGTATTTAGGTTTAATCATCAAAAGTACAAGTTTCTTACTAGCATTGACTAGTCTCTTCATTTGTCCAGCATTTATAAGTGACAAATTCATCTTCTTTTTATGTGATCTAACAATGTACTCAAATCTATTTTTAAAAAAATGATACTTGTTCTCATGACAATGAAAGATGGCTCTCCTATCATATAAGTATGGGCTTCCCAACACAATACCAAAAATATCAAATGGAATAACATCAAGCTATACCTCATCTATATAGTTTGCAGTGACGGAAAATCTAAGTTTACACCTTCTTGTCACATGCAATTTGGCATTGTCACATATCCAACCTAAAGGGCATGGTTTAGGATGAGGAGTAGTTTCCAAATCTAGTTTCTTGATAATGTATTCAGAAATAAGGTTTGTTTGCGATCCTATATCAAAGAGAGTATCTATCTTGGTATGTTTTGAAATTACCCTTATGTGGAAAATATCTACGCTTTCTTTTTCATGTTGACTTTCATTGATGGAAAAATTTGAACAACTAGTGCTAGCAATAGAATTCTTACTTTCAAAACCCATGGCTGTGATTTTTATTTCATCTTCTGAATCATATCCTAAATCTTGTTGTACAGTTGCAACAATGTTTGGTTTCTCTTTGTTGTTGAAATTTTTGGGTGTCTCTTAAGGATGAAGTTTCCAACAATGGTCTTCATCATGGCCATCCTTTGAACAATGTTTACATGAGAATTTATCTCTCTCTTTCTTGACTGAAGCATTTTTCTTCCCATTTCCTTCAAAATTCCTCTTTCCCTTGTCTCCATTATGAAAACACTTCTTTCCTCCCTCTTGAGGTTCATTCCTTCCTCTTGTCTCTAAATGAGTTGCATGTACACAAACTTCATCTAGATTTGAAGGGTTAAACATAAGTATTGTATGCCTTGGGTATTTATGCAAACCTCCAATTTATTTGAGTAAAGTTTCTTTAGAAGACAAATATATACCCAAATCCAAAGATCTTCTCCTAGATTCTTGAGTGAAACTTTGCACATATTCTCCTTTAACTTGACTAAAGTTTTTCCAATCCATAATATATTTCTGCATGTATGCTAATGGATAAAATTTCCTTTTAATTACAACAATAAAATCATTCCAAGAGGATAAAACTTTACCAGGTTTCTTCATGTCCTCTTGAGTTTTGTCTTCCCACCAAATGAGTGTTGCACTACCCAATCTTAAAGAAGCAAGATGAATCTTAGTTTCATCATCTATGATTATTTGTATCCTACAATACACTTACATATGATGAATCCACTTATCCAATTTCTCATCATTTACCTCTCCATTGTACATTGGAAATTCAAACTTAATATCAAGCTTAAGAAAAGGAGTTTGTAAAGGAGTTTTACCATTATATTTTGGAGAATTTGGAGGTGGTTGTGAAATGGTGGAAGAGGTGGAAGATGGAGGTGAAGGAGGTGGAGAATCACCACTCCCTCTATTTCCCTTTGGATTTTTATCATCACTGTCTCCATTTCCCTTTGGAGGGTTGGATCTTTCACCTTGAAATATTTCATTTCTTTCTTCAAACAAAACTTTGACCATCTCATTCATATCATAAAAATCTTTTCTGAAATTTTCCTCCTCTGAAGGAAGAGTTCCATGACTCTCCTCATGAGCCATACTTGGTGAATATCTCCTTGAAGCTTGAGGTTATTTGATAGTTCTCATTCTTGATAGTTGAGAACTTGGCTCTACAAGTTGAACTTCTCCTCTTGTGAGCTTCAACCTTGTAAGAATCAGAAAACAAAAAACTTGCAAAAGATCAAGCCTTCAAAAACCTATTCTCTAATACCAACTGATCTGTAAATGGAATGGATTTGTTTCCAATAGATCTTTAAAATGAAAAAGACTTGTCTCTTTTAAATTGCAAGTGTAAAAATTGTATGTGTTTGGGTAATTGGATCAAGTTACTAACACATAAATTTAATGAGTTTTTACTTAATCATGAGCAGCATATCAAACATATAAAAACCATCAATAATGAACACATAACACAAAAAATGATAAAGGAGTTCACCCCTCTCTTGGGATACATCTCCTGGTCCAGCTTCCCTTAGATTATTTTCATTATTATTAAAAAAAAAAACTTACAGTGATCAGAATACAAAATAGATGGCTCCAATGGCTTTAAAACATCCAAAAACCCTTAGCTAGGATTTTTCGGCACCTGGTTTGGCCAAAAAATGAAGAAGTTACACCTCCTAGAAGTTTTCCCCTTCAAGCTTGTTGTACCTACTCGCCAAATTCCACCCACTGATAGACTAACTCGGTCTTTGTGTGTTTCCACACCAAAACCCATCACACGCCACGATCCCACAAATCAAGAGAAAATGTAGAACCGTTTGTGCACTGGCCCCTTTTCCCGATGGATTTTAAGGTCACATACGGGAATGTGTCCATGTCCCAGTTCTTAAACCAAACTTCATGGCTTAACTGCTCAAACCCCGCACCTTTAGTCAGAGTCATATGGAAACCATGTAGTGATCGGGGGCTAAGTGCTAACAATTATGCCAAAGGTTATGTATATATGGTCGTATGGTATGAATTAAACCGGGGGATAACATTGTAACAATCTATGCATGCCAAGGTTTATGGTATGGTTGTATGGGCCGAGTGCTAAATACAATGGACAGTTCCCTCATTGGTGGTCTTATGGAGTGGTGCGATGGGTCGGGGGCTGGGGCCAAGCCCCGACTCTATTCTCCACCGACTCAACATTAAATCTAATTCAAATAATTACGAAAACATATATGGGTAAGAAATACAATGTGGGTGGGCTGGTAGCCCGACCCTGCCAAGTCATCACCCCCATCCAAAGATCACAGGTTCGACTCCTATCGAGTCGCAAAAAAAATTCCACACGCCATCCAAATGGGAGGAGTTCCATGTGGCACCATAACACTTGCCCATAAAATGACACTTTTCACAACTAGATTCATCCACTTTTCTGCCATCGAGCATGTATGAACTTTCCACTTTAGTTGCCACGTGTGGGGGGTCCGTACCCTACCACATTAGCAATGTACATATTGTACGAACTGTACAGTGAGCAAAATTTTGTTTATTTGGAAAAATGAACAAAACATGATATCTCTCTCATATGACGTTTGTTTGAACCCGTTCAAGTTTCATTAGGTTCGTGAGGACGAGACCTACACATGTGTCCATTTTGAAGAGATTCTGAGAAATTTGATTTTTGAGCAAAATTTGATCCCCTAGATCAACTGTCATGACCGCAACAATTCAACTAGAAGAACCAACAAGTCTTGAATATGGGGAGCGTCTCTTCCATTCACATATGTGGGTGAAGGGGACCCCATTGAATTTGATTTTTGATAGTGAAAGTCAAAATAACCTCATGTTATATGAGGTCATCAAACAACTGGGGTTGGTGAAAACACCACACCCACAGCCATAAAAAATTGGGTGGCTTCACCAGGGATGAGATCTCTATGTCAGCCAACAATGTGACATGTCCTATGGCATGTAAATCTTCAAGGATGAGGTAGTATGTGATGTTTCCCCTCTTGATGTCTGTGATGTTATTTTGGGCCAACCATATGTGTGGAAACTCCATGTTGTTTATGAGTCTCGAACCTGTAGTGTCATTATTACTCTGGGGGTCAACACTACAGGATACTATAGGTAGTTCTAACTACTGTTCCACCAAAACATCACAACAAGGTAATATCTCATATTGGAAAATTCAGTGTCTTCATGATCTGTTCAAAGAATGCACATAAGGCCACTGTAACCACTCCAATTTCAACACCTTCTATCAAGTAAAAGAAGATCGCGGAAGAAAAAGAATATATTGTTTCTTCACTTATGATGGTGCCTACACAATGCCCCATCAATCCCATAGACAAAAGGTCAGTGGAGCATATTCAACCCTGTTAACAATAGGTTCGTGACAACCTTCCACAGACCAAGTAGTGTAGCTTCTCCAGCAAGGCAGGAAGCTCACCAAGATTCAGATTCAACAAATTCTTTCCCCTCTTCCCCGGGAACTCAATGCAATGGATACCATTGCTTCCTAAGGGGGTAGGACTGATCTAGGTGGATATTGGTGGCCACCCACCTATTCCAAATTCCAACTAGCTCTCCTTGACAATTTTCACTTCAACATCTTTCTCTATAATGGGGACACTTATTTGTAATTATGGGTTCTTCACTTTTGAGGTTGTATTGAAGCCTACACAACATCCAAGTGGCTATTGGTGGCCACCTATCTAGTCCAACTGTCATTTTTCATCTCAGTGCATCTTTTTATACTTTCGAGGCTGTTTTGAGGCCCTAAACAACATTGTTTGGGCTTGCCACAGTCAAATTGTTGACGAAGTCAGAGTTTGACGACGTAATCTATAGTTCTCGAAAACACCTTTCCAATGGCCTATCACATGCCTAAAATGAAGATCGTATGCAAAATTTACGACCCCGATGTTACACATCAAAATGACACACTCAAGTACCTCACCCTAAGTGTTGCAAGTGTCATATACACCTTGCTAAGTGTTTCATACACATTAACACCATGAAAGAACATTTGTCACAATCCCTAGTCAATGCGGAGGAAAAATATATTATATGAAGGTCAAAATACTATGTGCACATGAATTATTTATTAATATTCATAAAAAGGAAATTAATTTAGTGTGAGAATCCACCTCACATTTAGTTTCCTAATCTCAAGGAGAGGTTAAGAATCTCATGGATGGTTGAGATATTTTCTCAAACCAAAATACTAATTTGGTGGATCTTGAGAGATATTTCCTCCTTAAAATCCTTGAGAGATATTTTCTCCCTATAATCCTTGAGAGATATTTTCTCCCTAAAAATCTTTGAGATCCCATTTTAGTGGATCTAGTGAGTAATCTTATCCATGGTGGTTAAGACTCCAAATCCTATATAATTAGGGATTTCCATGGAGGGAGGAAGGAGAGAGACAAATATATCAAATTTATGATCTTGGGATTCATGCAAGAGTTGGACGAGGAGGACTTGGTGAGGCTGCTGCAACACCATCCATGTTTGTAAGTTTCCTTTTAAGTTATCATCTAATATACTTGGCCTATTTCCTTCAAACTTATGTATTCGTGCATGTGCTTTTCTACTATTCCTTCAATCTTTGTAGATGAATTTGTTTGATCTAATATTGTAGAGTAGGTGTTCTTTGTTTCTCTTTGTTTTCTATTGCATTGCAGTTATCAAGTTGTGCTAAGGAGTTTGGAGATCAATCTTGGATTGGAAGAAGTGAGGACAAACTTCAAAACTAGGTGCATCACACCTTTTCTCCCTCTCTCTCTTTTTGATTAGTTAAACTAAATTCAAGGGGATGTTAGTGTCCACTTGTGTTTTTTTTTCTTGGTATTAGGGGTCTATAATCCAAGGGAAAGTTCACATGTCCGTAGGGGAATATTTTTGTAAAAGGAATTGGCAAATCCACTGGATAAGGAAATTGACTTGTCTTTCCTTGGATCGTCTATGCTTTTTCCGACTTTTAGATCTTACGTTCTATTTTTTTCTGATCTACTTCCCTTTCTCTCTTCTTCATTGAAGATTTCACAGAGTCTTTGGCAATTTGTTTTGAGTTTTTAGCCTTTTTTTCTGAGTTTTTGGGAAGGACAGTGCTCCTCTAATATGTATACCAGAGAATTGATCTATTATCAAGACTCCACTCTAGTGTATATCAGATCATTGTAGCACTTTGTCCCTTTGGAAACAAGAGCATTGATCTCCTTTTCTAGGTTTTTCTGCCCATTTCTGCTCACTTTTTCTTAGTCTAATCCTGAGGAGATTTTTTCTCAAAGGCCTTTGAATAATCTTGACTTTATTTTTCTAAGAGTTGGGAATTTATCACACATTTATGTTTATCCTTTGAGTCTGCAAATTTTCTCTTAGTTGTGGTCCCCTTGGGTTAACAGGATCACTTGGTTCTTTTTTCCTTTTGAGTTTATCTGATATTTTTATTGTAAAGCTTTCAGACTGCTTGATTGTTTAGGAGTGTTCATCAACTAAGGTTTGAAAAGGTTACTTGGTATTGAGCCTTCTTGTATTCATTTGAAAAATCCCACTTTTCTGATGATTAGGACTCTTATGACAACCTATCTTGATTTATGTTTATTGTTCTCATCATTTGAGGATTTTCATGAGTGTTTGCTTTCTTTCTCTTTTGCATCATTGAGTTCTTGATTGAACATGATATTCCACACTTGTTTCCTTTTAGTTCTCGTCAATTTGAGTGTGCTTTGCTTCATTTCTTTTTTCCTCATAGTTCTTTGTTTTAAACTTAGATCTCTTTCATATGAAAGTTAATAAGTGAAAAGTTTGCATATCTCCTTGCATAGTTAATCAAATGAAGAAATTTTGCATTCATTAAGAATTTTGTTTTGGTTTATGTTTTGGAAGAAGAGCTAGTTTTTCATGTGCATTTCGGTTTTCGAAAACATTTGATTGGTATTTTGGCATCATATTGATCCCATAAATTGAAAGTTGCATTGTTTTGAGTGCTTTCTTGTATTAAGAAGAATAGAACTCTTCTCCTTTCCATATGTAGAATTCATCAAAAGAAAGAATTGCATATCATTATTTTGCATTCTATTGGAGTCGAGTATCTTAAACATCATCAGTTTCATATTCGTGATCCCTTTGAGTTAAAATCCATTAAAATCAACCACGCGCTAATAAAACCAACTCGAATATTTTTTGTTTTTAGCAAACCAACAATAGCTTAGGATTAGGGTCTTTAGACTAGGTGAAGTGAGTAAATTGTCCAAGACTACTAAAGAGACTATATAACACTAAAGAGAGTATAAATTCAAATTTTGTATACGCATAGTTGGGAACCCCCTCTCACACAGGGGATAAACACGAGGTCCCATGCGAGAGAGAAATGGAGATTACCCATCCAAATCTTAACCAATCGTAGTGGACAGATCATATATTGTGGGTTGTTCTTGAGAAACCACTAGTTTCATTTGGTATTGATGCTTTGTGAACTCTGAATCCATTCAGGGTGCTTTGGAGTCCTATCGGTACACATTTCTTTAGTTCTCTTGAAGAGCTTTGGATTTTGATATCCTTCCCATATGTTTAGTCCTAATTGTCAACTGTACCCTCTCAGAGGCTGTCTATGAGTTGGTAACCTTAGTGGCCTTTCCTAGGTACCTATAGAGGTGTCTGTGGGGGGATTCCCATGGTACTTGGGGAAGACGTCGTATCACACTCTCAATACCCTTAGAGGGTGATCCCTCTAAATTGATGGTTGCTTGCACTGATAAGGGTTGTTATGTGTGTTAGGATATTTAGACACTTAGGAGTTAGTAAGATCTACTTGGTCTATTGTGTCCTTAGGTAAAAGTGTGTTTTCTAGTGTGTTTCTTTGGTATGCATTAGTATGCATTTATAGTTAGGAAATCCGACGGTCACGATATGTTCTCGACATAGAGTGATCTGATGGTTCATACTCTCCTCAATCTTAACAGCCATTGATATGTGGCTTAACACCTGATTGGTCCATGATCTCTATTAAAAGAGCATGGAGGGTCATTTTCCGATGATCGATTGTGAGAAAATCTCTTGTAAAATCTCTCTGTAATCTTTTTGTTTGCATTAATAAATTGTTCCAAGTGCTTGCGTTGGCTGGGGCCATGGATGTTTCCTCGTAGGGGTTTTACCACATGAAAACATCGATGTGTTGATCTTTGATCTAGTTATGTGAGTGGTTACTGAAGGTTTTTTTCCTCTATTGGAATACCTTTGTTGTCGAACATGGTATCGAATCATGTTTGAAGATCCGCTCCTATTGTAGATCGAGATCGTGAAGACGAGTTGACTCATCTCCATTTTCTATCTCTTCCGTACATTTCTGGGCTGAGAGGATTGTTCCATTGTGTCTGGAGCACTTGTTTCATTTAGGAACACTTTTCGTTTCACTCGAAAAGTTTTTTGTTTGCCCAAGATACGACCATTACAGACAGATCTGGAGGTATAAAGTTTGAATACACATTTTTTAAATTTTTTGCAGAGAAGTTTTTTGGGCTTTATTTCGGTTTTGTATTTTTTTATTTCTGGGTTTCTACTCTTTTAGATATGTGCATTCTCTTTGCCCCGCGCCTTGGACAATCTCAAAAAATTAGAAACAGATAGGAAAAGGTGCATCTTCCGGGTAAGCTAATCGAGATCTAACCCTTGTTGTTATCGAGAAGAGAAATTTTTTTCTTGTGTGAAAAGAGTTTTCTTAGCACGCTCTTCAAGGCCAACAACAACAACAACAATAACCCCAATCCTCCTTCTGAACACTAGAATATGTTTTGCTAGATCATTTGGTTAAAATTTGCCTTATTAAGTAAGAGGTCTTGAGTTCAAGTCTCTTTTTTGTTACCTTTTTTGAAAAAGTTATGCAAAAATTGTAAAGTGTATTTCACTTCAAGTATAAAAGTGAATCACTACAAGTAGCTTTAATATTTTATTTTAGAGTTATTTTGCATGATTCCTTTTTGTTATAAGGTAACTTCATTGTAAAAGTGATCCCCACTTCTCTTTATAAAAGTGGGTCACTTCATAAAGCAGCTTACACTATCACGTGGTCATTTGGTTATCGTTTATGCCTTTTTTAAAAAGGGCATAACTCTCACATCAGAAGTTCGTTTTCAGTGTCGTTTTTTTTAAAACCGCACAACTTTTCGAGCTTTTTCCATCCAAATCATTAGTTTAGGTTTTTAAATCCTTATTATATGCATATTTAATATGTATTCTACAAGTACTGTCTTGCTTACCAGCAACAACTACTTCCAATGGAAATCTCATATGGAAGATTTATTAAGAAGTAAAGGCTTGTACTGGATTACCTTGGGAAAGGAAAAAACACCCACTGA
>JZKD02S0132411.1:897687-920136 GCA_000966675.3 Picea glauca
TACCACCCTAAAATTGTTTGATGGACATGGTTTCCAACCTCACTGACTCTTTCAATATTTTGTTGTGACTTTAAAGGGTAAGATTGTTTCAGTTGATATCAAAGTATTCGACATGCCCCTGCATTATACTTTGTTACTTGGTCGTAGTTTGTTCAATGCAATGACTGTTGTCACATCTTCAATGTTTCATATATTACAATTTTCCCATCAAGGAAATATTATCAATGTTGACCAACTTGAGTATACAACTCCAGATCTCAACAATGTCACAACAAATAATGTCCCTTTTCTAGGATATAATAATTTTGAGAGTGTAGGTGTAGGTATTCTCAAGGATTCATCGCTCATGGGGATTTTTCCTCTTCCTACTCCTCCCACTGCATAGGTTTCCACATTAAACATGATTTCAACTCAGGTATGACAATCCTTTGATTCATATAATCCTTTGGTAGTACCTGGTCTTGACAAGAATCGTTCATTGTCTCTATAAAGCTCATTAAAAAATAAAACAGAGACCCCTCCATTACAATAAATTCTCACTCAGGATCGAGTACTTGAACCTTTTTTTCCTCCGCCTAGTGAAAATGTTTCCATTAGTAACCAAAAACCTAAACGAGGAAAGAAGAAGAGTCACCCGAGGAAATGACACTTAGGGAGCAAGTCTCCAGCCTCTGGACATCATGCTCGAGAAAACCCCTAACTTCTGCCAAAGAGGTTGGGGGAAAACTACCTCTAGAGAGACACGCTGCTAGGAGTGATCCTCATTGGAAGGTCATTCCCATCGTAAATTAGTAGACTTTTTCTAGAACGATCTTAGTCTTTGTTCTTTCTCGTGCTTGTAAATACATGAGAATAAGTTACCGATCTTATTATTTGTTCTTTCTCATTCTCGTAAATACAAGAGAATGTGACCGAGTATACTTTCATAACTTTTTCGGACTTGTAAAGGTTATATGAAAAAATAAACTCTTTGGAGTCTCCTTTAATCTCTTTTCAAACTCTCTAAACATAAAATATTGTCGAGTGATATTGCTTACTTTCACACTCATTAAAAGGTTTGAAAGGGCATCTTTCAAGTGATAGTTTATCTCTCTTTCGGCCTCATGAGACTAATTATGAAAAAGGAACACTCTAATAAAGAATGATTAGAAGAGTTCTCCCCTGTATTTTTTAAAAATAATTCGGGCTTGGGAGACTAAATTTACAAAAAGTCATCCATGGAGTTTCCTTTAATTTCTATTCAAACTCTCTAAACATGAAAAACCTCTGAGTTTTCCTTCTTTGGACTCTCTAAACTACACATTGGAGGACCCATATGGGAATTCACCCTTACTTTTTTGATTTCATTAAAGAAAGGAAGACAAACTTACCAAAGGTGAGTTATATCGAGCAGGTGTTACCCTCCTTAAGCTCATTCAATGAAAAAGAGGTATTCATCTATCTGGGTGGGGGGGAAATTGAAGGAAGTGGGTCAAGTTATTGGGAATCCTTTATGGAAGTTATTTTATCCCTTGAACATGGAACATGTTTGTGTCTCATCTTACAATTGGGTAATCTGCTTGTCTCCGAGCCATTCCAATTCCATGTGTCGACATACTTTTTCATCCATTCGAAGAGTGCTCTTATTGTCGTCACATTATATTGTTGGTACTACCATCAAAATGCCACAATTGTATTAGGGATCTGTAATCCAAGGGAAATTTCACCTGTCCATAGGGAGCCATTTTCGTAACACACATGAAATTGATGTACTAACTTACCCCAATGGGGCCCACATGACTTTTGGTGCTTCATCACCTAGGTTTAGGTTTTTGGATGTCTAGCATTTTGGAATTCATGTTTATTGTAAAAATTCCTTCAGAGCTTTATTGTACTCTTCTTCTTGTGAATGAGTGTAGTTATCACATATCTTCTCAGAGATAAATATATCACCATTCTAGCAAGTCTTGTTCTTTGTGTTCTACATTGTAATCACACTCATATATATTAATAAAATAAATCATCATTGCAGACCAAGTTAGATAAAAGAGTATGGGGGGGTAGGAATCCACAAGAGGGAAAGGGGGCTAAGGGATTAAGGAGAGGGGATAAGTAAAGGGGGATAAGGGTTTAGGGAAAGGGGCTAAGACAAATATATTAAATTAAGCCTAAGTCTTATGTCATGATTTTATCCTAAGTTCATAAGTGGTAGGAGAGTGGTTCTTTAATTTCCACTTGTCAAAAGGAGAACATGCACATATAAATTTTGGGTTTAGTGAGAAATTCATTCATTCAAATATTTTTTATCATTGTACTTTGTTATTTTGGTCTAGGTATGTTGGGTGTGAGCTTAGGGAAGCCATTGTGACCTTGTTTCCTATGAACCTTGTGAATCCTAGGTGGGATTTATCTTGCCAATTCTCCTTGGGTTGCCTTAGGGAAGGTTGGAGCCCTAGAGGGGGAATTGGGTGGGTAGTATTTCCTAATGTGTGAGGCCTAGAGGGTGTTTGGAGACTCCATTATTTTAGATGGATTTTTTTTAGGGGAAGTGGGATAGCCTAAGGGACTGCAGTGCAGAGAAGGGGTTACACTTCCTTGGGTCGTGTAGTCTAATGGGAATGAGAGACTGTTGGTTGGAATTGATGTAGAAGTTCTGTACCTTAGCCTAGACACCATTTTAATTATTGTGAGACCTAGTTGAATTAAGTAGCCTTTATAGTGGTGGATTCATAGCCTTGGCTCAAGGGTGATTTTCTATTGAGAGAGATAGAATAATAGTGTCTATGATTGGGTAGAATTTCTGAGGTTTATAGTGAGTTGGTGATTTTATAAGCAGATAAGCATTATTATTATATGTTTGTATATTGTGTATAATATGTCCTTTTATATGTTGAATTATGATATGTTGTGCATGTGTATATTTATATATATTAGTATGTTTTATGCATAAGTTATGCATGAGAATGCATATTATTTGGACTGAATAAGGTTATCATATGCATGGGATATTATTACAATTGGTATTAGAGCCATGTTGGGCATAATTGATCATGGTATTAGAGTATTTATGAGTGATATTAATTAAAAATACAACATATACAGAGGTTAAATTACAATGACATATTCCCGGAAGTGAAATTAGGGTGTATTACAGATTGGTATCAAAACACACACACACATTCCTTTAGCTTTGATAAAGAAATTATGAAACATTAACACATATTTCACAAAATAAATCTTGGCTTGAAACGCATGTCGGTAATCTAAATAATAATAATACAATAGATATAAGAAACTATATGTAACAAAATTAAAATCTTTAAATAACTTGAATGAACAGAAAATTGAGCAATTGAGAAATGAATTGAAATCATCGAACAAAGAAGTGAATTGAAAATCAAACTAAAATCATCAAACAACTTGAGTGAGCAATGAATTGAGAAGCTAACATAGGGGCTCTTCAATAATTTAGGTATGTTGTTTTAATACATTTAATATACAAATTAATTACAAAATGAGAAATTTTACATTTTTCTAACTTAGTGCATGGTAGTCCAGTTCATGAGATTCCCATATCTTGGGTGTCACTAGTATATGTATGTATAGTTTCTTTCAAAAATACATGAAATTTCTATTTCCACACACATTGTATAACCGAGATGAATAATTTCCATTTCCAACGTTTAGAATTTGGTAATTCATATTGATGTTGATCACCAATATGATCACCATCATTATTAAAAACCTTGGACAAACAATGTGATGAAACCTTCACAAACTAGGATGAGCAACATCCTAGAGAATTCACATTATTTATAACTCACATGTTGGAGGAGAGATGGGTTTAGTAGGGATGGGCTCAATTTGTTCCCATGGATGAATGATATGATCATCACATATAGAAACTAATGTGGATCCCTAACTATGCATGATAAACATTGAAGTTGGCAATGAAGAAACTAGAGTTGATTGCATGGACACAATTTTATCCCTTTGTTTACATGGAGGATGTTTGGAGAGAAGATATATGTTATCATGATTTATTATTACCTTGACATTGGGTGAAGTGGAATTTCCGTTAGACACAAGAATAAACAATCCTTCCTTAAATATGAAACCTTATGAGACTCTAGTAGTGTTTCCTACTCTAACATTGATAAAAAAATCCAACATCAAATGTACCATTCATTACAACATGAACCATATACCCTACAAAATGATCCTCAAAAGAAATTGAATACATTTTAGAATCTGTTCTATTAAGTATTTCCCTTTTTCAAAATTCAATCGATTTGGTGAAACAACAACAATCTGGCTTGGGGTTAAAGAATTTGTTTTACAAGGTCACCCTAGATTTTTTGGGGGACATGTAAGATTTATAGAGCTAGTATGGTATGCTTCATTTTCTTCATTCATTTTAATCACTGCTATTACAAACATATAAAATTATTGATTCCATGTTACATAATTGAAAGAACAAATAAATCAAGTGTCGTCAATAGGATTGTTACTGACCTTTGAAAGTATTTAAGAAATATACTTCTGAATTAAAAATAATACATATTCATATTGATCTCCATTCTCTAGTTTAGCAAGAGTCTAGAAGTATCAACTCTCAACACAATTTTGTGACTTTTTTTGTTTAATTTAGTATTGATTGGAATTTGAATCTCATTAGAAATGTAACTTTTTTCATTTAGTTGAATCTTGATTGGAATTTGATTGGAATTTGATTGTAATTAGGAAATGGTGTATCTAGGTCCCAAGGAATGATGAATTCAACAATATAGAGCACATGTTCCATGATCCAAGATATGAGGTGGTGTAATGTACTTAACCCCAAAACTTAAAAGCAATCACATAAACTATAGTGAAAAACCAAAGAACACAAGTGAAAATAGATAAACCCTAAGAAATATCTCTTGATAATAAAAAACAGAGAGTTATATTCACTTTCCTCTTCAAGGGGGAAACCTCCCACAATAAAGATCAAAATAAAATAATAATTATTGCCAAAAAATTACATAACCTTCTACTCAATATATAGCTATCAAAAGAGAATATTAACTACCTATGAATCCATTTATAATTAGGACCTACTAACTAATTTCGGAATTATTAATAAGGAGGACCATTTTTACAATGAGCGACTATTAACTAACTATTTAGTGGGCCTCATTCAAGGAGGGTGGCCTCATACATTAATAAATTATCCTAAGTAGGGGGATTAGGGTAGGACCCTAACATGCCATCCCCCTTCAAAAGCAACATTTTCCTCAAGGTTGAAGGTGAGGAAATTGTTGTAGAATTGTTTTCAGTTCCCATGTGGCATCTTCTGGTTGGATGTCTTTCCACTGAATCAACACTTCCCTTGAAACTACTAATGAAACATTCTTTATATAAAGAATCTGTTAAGTTCTTTGTATATATGGCTAATTGATAAAATGTTGACATAAAGTCTATGATTGAGCCTATTTGGTGTAACTTGGTAAGTCACCACAAATAGTGAGTATCTCTCTTGAAATGTGCATGTATAGCATTAATAAAATGACTCCAGGTGATGTAGCCTTTCCATCATTCTATATCTAGATACCAAACCCCACCCTTAAGTTTCATCATGTCATCAGTAATTCTGTGGAGAGAAAAGTAATTTTCTATGTGGGTGACCCATCATCGTGATGAGTGAGAATCACCAAACCTGTTTAGGTACATTTTAGGAAAACGTTTAAATATGTTATTATCCAGTTTTCTATGGTTGTGAGGACCCAAAGAGGGTTGTTGGTGTCTAAAGAGCCTCGAGTTAGAATTTTTTTTGTGTTTTGGCTCAATATGTTGTGCATTCCACGATTCTTTTTATGGTATTCCTTGAGTTGGCATAATCACCAACTTCTCTTTCAACATATTTTCCAAGATGACTAGGGTCTCCTAATTTTTTTGATTCAACTTATCATCCAACTTCTTATCCAATTTTTCCAATTTAACTAGTGTATGCTAATTTTTTTTATTCAACTTCTCATCCAACTTCTTATCCAAGTTCTCATCCAAATTTTGATCCCAACCTTTAATGGCGTTCTAAATTTGTTGAAGGTTACCTTCCATGGTGTCCAACATAATGCTAGTAGAGTGGGTTGTCATATTGTCTGGGGTGTTGGTATGAGGTGGTTTATAGGGTTCCACCATGGATGAGTTCACTTAAAAAATTTATCGGGTCCTGAGGACAAGAGAGTGCCAGGTGTTATAACTCTCTGATATATGTGTGGGGTACAACATTAGTACTTGGCCCGATATCTCATATCACTAACTAAGGAGGATAAGTTGTGCCCTTATCCATACTACTCGACTACCTAGGTACTTGAGAGTGATTTCTCCGAGTGTTGTTCTCGGTGTAGTATAGCAATAAGATGGATGATTAGTTTATCTAATGTTGGTTTCAAGTATAGCTAGGGTACTTCCTATATATTATAGGGTACGTGGAAGTTAGATTCCATATATATGCATTGTCTGATGCAGTACTACTCGAAGGGGTACCACCATGTGCTACAAGGGTTTCAACAATGTGATTCCACTTGTATTTCTTGTGTGCATTCTTCCTCGACCACAATTTTACCCACTAAATGATAGATCACTATGTTATCTAAAGATTCTAGAACATTCATCTAAAAATGAATTTTAAAAATTTAGGAGCATGTTGACCCAATAAAAATATTTACAACCATCGGAAAATAACTTACGTTTCAAAGTAGGGTTTGAGGCTAAAAAGGTAAAATGATCATAACTTCTATTATTCTTCTCATATTGGCTATTATGACCCCAATTATGAAATTCCATAGTTTCTATGGATCTACTAGCACTAGTTTGATTGAAATATGTGCACTCTATCAAAATATATCCAACCTGTGAAATTCCTAGCCATCACTGGAAAAACAAAAACCAAAAAAAATGATTTTAAATCAATGATAACTCCACTTCCCAAAATGCGTTTTGGATGTTTTTTTTTAAACTTGGGTATTTTTTCAAGAGGAATTCATATCTATGGCTAGTTCCTTCAAATTATTCACAGAAATTTCAGAAATTGATTTAAATGATGTTGTCCTCTTTTTTTCCGTCAAAAAATTGCAAAGAGAGAAAAACAAATTATCCCTTTTTTGGCCCAAGAAAGAGCTATGAAACCACTTGCAATAAACTTAACTCTAAAACCTCATAGCAATGACATAAAATGTAGTGAAAAAATAAATAACACAAGAGAAAATATATAAACCTTGAGAAATATCTCTTGATAACAAAAAATAGAGAGCTATGGTCACTTGCCTCTTCAAGGCAGCAACCTCCTAGAGAAAATCTTAAAATAAAGTAACAATTCTTGAAAAAATGTTACATAAGATTCTACTCAATATATATCTATCAAAATCCTGGACGGGTGTAGATGGATTGGCAAGTGTCGTGTAAATGGAAGGAAATTTGTAAAATGAAGTCTCATGTTCGATTCTCACCCGAATTTACTCGTGCGCCATTCTTGCGGGCTGGGTGGTTGCACCTGGGGTTATAGTGGTAGCCGATGGGGATTGACCCTGTGTCATACGAGTACGAGAACCGCGAGTTGTTGATTCCCCCAGTAATATATATATATATATATATATATATATATATCAAAAGCCTGCACGGGTGTAGACGGATTGGCAAGTGCCGTGTAAATGGAAGGAAATTTGTAAAATGAAGTCTCATGTTCGATTCTCACTTGGATTTACTCGTGCACCATTCTTGCGGGCTGGGTGGTTGCACCTGGGGTTATAGTGGTAGCCGACGGGGATTGACCCCGTGTCACGCGAGTACGAGAACCACAAGTTGTCAATTCCCCCAGTAAATATATATATATATATATATATATATATATATATATATATATATATATATATATATATATCAAAAGATAATAGTAACTACCTATGAGTCCACTTATAATTAGGTATTACTACCTAATTTGGACCTTATTAATAAAGATGTCCCTTTTACGTGACCTCTGAAGCGTTTAGGGTTTCATGCAACCAGTAGAATCCTGCCCTGTAACCTGCAGGCCCTCTTTGTACACACCTGGAATGCCTATCTCTACCGCACCCACTAACATAATAGTATGAGGGTAGATGTGGGGGTGAAAACCCCTTCTTATTGCAATGTAGCATCTAATGACCCAGAAAACTCACGAGATTGTCGATCGACTTTTGAACCTCCTCCGCACCTAAGGGATCAGTACCTGCAAGATGAGATAGATGCAATCAACAGAGCAAGCATGGATGCAAAGCCATTGCATCCAAAAGATGCTTGGGACTGGATACCTGTAAAATGCATCCCTCAAGCTCTGGTAGTGCCTAGATACATCATAAAATCAACCAGAATAGGGGAGCATACACAGTTCATGAGACACCACGCTCTAATCGACAAATTTATGGGTCTTTGGCCCTCATAAAAGGACCTAGCAAGATGGATCAAGACCTCGTGGACTCCAAAAGGAGATTATGAGCTCCAACTAAGTTCCAAAGGGTTTTTTACAGTCATTTTCTATAACCTGGAAGACAAGGACCACATCTTCGAAGGAGGACCATACTTCTACAACTCAACAAGTCTTTATCTACGCTTCTGGACTGACCTATTTTTCCCTGAAAAAGAATATTTCTCCTATGCCCTTGTATGGATTTGTCTCTACTCCCTACCTCAAGAGTTCTGGTTGGAAGAAATTTTAATGGCCATTGGAAATACTCTAGGAAAACATGTTAAGTCCTCAAAATCCAAAAAACAAAGACAATAAACCTCCTACGCAAGAATATGTGTATACATGAAAATCTCCCAATCCCTACTAGGTTTAGTAATTCTAGAATACCAGGATGAGGAATGGGCTCAAACCAAAGATTATGAACACATTCCATTTCGTTGTTGAAAATTCCATGAACATGGGCATATATTCAGAGATTTCCCCCTAAATGTTCCTACCAAGCCAGAAGCTAAGGAGAAACCAAAGGATGGGTTCACGCAGGTTCGAAACCATAGAAAACAAAAACAGAAAAAACCATCAACAACAATGGATGAAGGAAATCCAATGCCAACTCATTCGAATCCCTTAACCAAGTCCCATAGGTCGAAGAGGTGGAAAACCCACACCAAGCAATGAAAAGAGGAAATAGTAACAACAAACAAAAGAAACAACCACTGACATAGCCAGTTCAAGGAATCCACTCAAACTCCCAGGCACCTCCAAATCTAGGGAAAGGCCCAAAGAGGGAAGAAGATACAGTCATGGAAATGGATGAGCAAGATCTAGTCGATATTGACCTAGACAAGCTAGAAGAAGCACTCAACAAGAAGGACCTTCAAACCATACCAGAATATCAACTCAGGAAATTCCATAAGGTTTTTCTTGACTCAACAACAGGGGCCACCTCCAGACTCGAAATCAGTGTGGATCCAAACCCAGGTCCCTGAAAGAACCCTAAGGAGAAAAAAAGGTGCGGGAAAAAATCAATGCACCAGCTAATAAAAGAGGTAGGTAATTACATGATCAACTCGAGGTAGATACAATGGCTCTCAGAGAGCTCCCTTTTGCACCCACCAATTTGCTAATAATGAAGATTATCACCTGGAACATTAGAGTCCTAAATTGGAGATCCAAACAAAGGATTCTTTGGAACTGCATAAAAGTTAAAGACCCTGATATTTGTTTTCTCCAAGAAACAAAGTGCATGGGGAAAATAGCAGAAGACATACTCAAAAAATGTTGGAGACATTGCACTTTTATCACTTGGATTCGAAAGGCGTAACAGGAGGACTAGCTATACTTTGGAACCCTGCCACAGTAATATTGGACCAAGGCTTCTCCACACCAAGCACTCTTACATCTCACTACCGACATATCGGTTAGGGCAAAGATGGGTTTATTACCAATGCTTATGGCCCACAAAATGGCTAGGACAAGGACCTCTTCCTCAAAAGCTTGTCTTACCTGGGCTCTCTAGAAGAGAACAAGTGATGGATAGTAGGTGGAGATTTCAACATGATCCTCACGCTAGAGGAAAAAAGAGGAGGGAAAAAACACCTGGAATAAGACAACTTAAAATTATAGGAGCTAATAGAAAAACACAATCTAGTCGACATAGAAAATGGCAATGCCACCTACACATGGACCAATAGATGATTAAGACACCAACACATATCTTGCAGGCTAGATCGCTTCTTAATATCAAAAGCCCTCATGCTCGAAGGACCAATGTTAGAGTCCAACATTCTTCTGAAGGCGAGTTCGGATCACTAGCCTATCCATATTTGGATAGATACAATAGCCACTCCCAATCTCAAACCCTTCATATTTGAGAAATTATGTCTCACCCACCCAAAATTCTAGGAGCTAGCCCGAAACTGGTGGACCAATGCAGAGATCCAGAAGGGGACCAAAATGTTCTGCTTCCAGCAAAATCTAAAAAACGTCAAACAACAGGTTTGCAAATGGAATAAAGAGGTCTTTGGGAACATCTTTCAAGAAAGGAAAATGATGGAACAAAAAATAGAATACATTCAAGAGCAAATTATACAAACATGCCACATAGTCACACAACAACAGGAGGAGAATGCCATCAAGATTCAATTGGAAGAAAGATACAAGCAAGAGGAAATCAGTTGGAGACAGAAATCTCGGATTTAATGGCTCAAAGAGGGTGAGAAAAACTCCAAATTATTCCATCAATCCATGATCCATAGACGCTTCATAAACCGCATAACAAAGATGGAAGATGAGAAAGGAAATACCATGCTAACTCATCAACAAATAACGCATGAGATGACAGACTTCTACAATGATCTTCTCTCAGAACCCCTCATGGACCGTACTCCAGCAATAGAGCAGGTGAACCAAAATATTCCAGCCCTTATCTCCCCGTAACAAAATGCGGCTCTCATGAAACACATAACGCAAGCAGAGGTGGACCGAGCCATCCAGGATCTTCCCAAAGGTAAAGCTCTGGGCCCTAATGGCTTCACTACATAATTATTCCACTTTTGTTGGCCAATGCTCAGAGAAGAGGTGTGGAAGTTGGTAGAGGAATCACGTAGCTCAGGAAAAGTTCTCCCAGATGCCACTTTTCTCCCCTTAATCCCCAAATAAGAAAGGGTCACAAATCCAAATAACTTCTGACCAATAGCATTATGCAATGTGATTTATAATATACAAGGTCATAGCCTTGCGACTCAAGCCTATTCTCCCCTTCATCATATCCAAGGAGAAATCTGGATACGTCGAAGGAAGGAAAATCATGGACAGTGTCATCTTAGTCCATGAAATCATTCACTCACTCAAAAGCACCTGCACTCCAGGTATGCTACTAAAATTAGACTTTTCAAAAGATTTTGACAAATTAAGCTGGAAGTACATGGAAGCCCTCTTAACAGATTTTGTCTTCAACAATGAGTGGATCTCTTGGAAAATGAACCTCATATTCTCAACATTCTTCTCAATTCTTGTCAATGGAGTTCCCTCTCAACCCTTCTCCTCCTCGAGAGGTATAAGGAAAGGTGACCCTCTCTCCCCCTTCATGTTTTTCATAATGGTTGAAGGCCTGGGCCACTACATCAAAGCCTCAATTCAAAATGGCTCGCTTCAAGGCCCTCCTCTGCATGGGTTACAACTGATAGCCTCTCACATCCAATTTGTTGATGATACGATGCTTCTAAACACCCCCACAATGTAAGAAGCCAAAAAACTAAGATCTATTGTCAATGATTTAAGTGAATCATCTGGAACCACCTTCAATCTGGCCAAATCTCATCTTTTCTTCTTCAATACGCCAACATCCATCCAAAAACACATCTCACAACTAATGAACATACCCATCTCTTCCCTTCCCTCTCAATACCTAAGACTCCCTCTCTCTGATTCGGCAGCTAGAAACATTTCTTGGGACTCTCTTCTCCTTTCTATCTCTAATCACCTGAGCAACTGGAACTTATGATCCCTCAATCTCCCAGCCATGCTCACTCTTTTAAAGTAAGTTCTTTAGGCCATTCCTTCCTACCTCTTTTCATCCCACTCCACCCTCAATCTGTCATAAAAAAATACAAAATCTGCAAAGAAATTTTCTATGGCATGGTCACAACTCGGACAAAAAGTGGGCTTTAGTCAGTTAGGACAAAGTCTATGAGCCCAAATATCTAGGAGGTTTAGGTCTCAGAGACCCTAGCAAATTAAACAATACCATGGGAGCAAAGATATGGTGGTGATGGATCAAAACTCCAGCTGATCTTTGGGAAAAACTTTGGAAACACAAATATGCCCCAAATACGCATCAAGATCATCTTATTGGGCTACAGGATAAAACTCAGGGTTCCAACATTTGGAACACGGCCTGGAAAAATCACCCGTTAATATAGGAACATGCTTTTTGGGAGATTCTTAATGGACAAAATGCATTATTCTAGATGGAATCCTGGCAACAACTGCCACCCCTACAAATAGAAGACAACCTATGATATTACGAAAATCACATCTGAGATCTATCCTCCCTCAAAGTGGCAAATCTGTGGTCAAGCACCCCCATCAATTCTCCTTCGCGTAGCTGGAAAACAACTCACCAGGAACTCCAAGTGGCAACTGATTGTGATTTGTAGCACTAGAAGCAAATAACAAAACAAAGAAGAATATTCATAAGCATAGACCCAAACATTCTCACATGGGGTCATACTTCGCATGGAAACTTCACACTATAGGAAAATTTTCAAAACATTCAAAAAGATACCATATGGGAAACAATATGGAAATAAAGATTCTGGCCAAAAATCTCCACTTTCCTCTAGATTTTAATCCAGAACAAGATCCTAACCTAGGATAACCTCAAAAAATAGGGATTCATAGGCCCCTCAATGTGCCACCTATGTCACCAATAGGAAGAAACCATGGAACACCTCCTAAACAATTGTTCATTCAGTGAGGAAATCTAGAATCAGGCCACCTAACTCATGAGAAGAACCAGAATATCAAACAAAAACATCATTAACAAAATCAGGAATTGGGGTGTTGACTCCTACAAAAGTCCTATCCTGAATAGAAATTGGAAACTCTTACCAGGATTCATTGTATGACAACTATGGAAAGAGAGGAACAATCATATCTTTCATTCCCAGACCTCCCCACCCCTTCACCTTTGAACCACTATCCTCTAGCATCTTCAGGAAACTCTCCAGCTACACACATGGACCGAGGAATATTTTCCCACTGACCCAGGAAAACTCTCTGTTCTAAACTCCTAGGGATTCTCTATGTCTATGTCCACCCTCCCCCTGCAATCCCCCCTAATAGCTAAGGCCTTCAGTCCCTCTACTTGGTTCCCCCCCGTATGGCTTTCACAAAATTAATTTCGTTGCTACCTCCAAAGGAAATCCAGGAAACTCAGGATATGCAGTGGTCATAAGGAACAACATAGGCCAAATTCAATACCTCATTACAGAAAATATGGGGTATGACACCAACAATTCAGTAGAAATATGGAGTCTCATTAAAGGATTACAAATGGATCTTGATCACAATCTCACTCGCCTGATCATTGAAGGAGACTCCAAATTCATCATCGACCTGGCTACCAAAATCATAAATAGAAAAGATCCAGAAAAATTAACCCCCAGCTGGCGTCTCCTGGGCCCCCTGAACAGTCTCAAGGCACTTCTTAGGCCCTCTCTCACTCTCACCACCTCACACATAAGGCGAAGTTCAAATGAAGTGGCATATATATTAGCTAATGTAGGGGTTGATTCCATGTAGTAGTCCATCTTCATCGACACAAGGCAATCCCCAAGTTCGTCACTTTGGCTCCAATGCATGGAGCTAGCCCAGTAAGACCGCGCCCCCCTCAAATGGGGTGCCATCAAATAGTGTCAATGAACACATGGAATGGAGTGGCGAAGGGAGTTACTAACCCCAACCATGATCCCACAGCCCATTACCACCGCATGGATCACACCCCGTGGACAGTAATGGTAGTGCGCCTGGACTACTAGGCAGGGTTAATGGTCACTCACGCAAGACAAACCAAGCATATTGGGTCTAGGATGGCTGTCAATTTGGATTTAATGGCTAGGGAGGACGTCAACTCGTGGGGTAATAAGTAGTATTTTTCCCAGGATCTTATTCACCTTACCCTCCCATCACCCCGCTCCTTTGCTTTTTCGCCCTCTGTAATTGTGTTGGCTTCATTTCTCCCTTGCACTATCTGGCAAAATTTCACCATTCGCTCGGCCCTCACAATCTTATTCTCTACAATTTCACTGAAGCCTCTCTGCTCTCGACCCTTTCGAGCTCTCCCAAACATCTTCTCATTGCCTCTTCACCCTTAAACCCAGACCTCCACTTTTTTCTCAGCATGCCCAAAGAAAGTGGGAAGTATAAGAGAGGTATGCGGTACTACAGTTCCCTTTCCAGGCATGATAGACTCTCCCCCTCCCAATTGGATCTCATTGCCCATTTTTCTATCCCAAGGCACAACAACCAAGAGTCGTTGGAGGTGCCTCTGTCTACCCCACACCCGCTCCATGTCTTTAACCCAGCTAAGGAGGAAGTGTCACCTTCATGCGTGCACACTCCTCTGGCCACTAGTCTTATGGCTCACCCAAAGGACCCTTCTTATGGCGATGGCAGTTGCATGGTGGAGGAGGAAATCCCCCTGTGTTGGCAAGTGAATGAGAACATAGGGGTCACCAGTGAGGACAAGGAGGAGTATCAGCCCCAACTATTTTCAAATTGCCTCACGAAGGAACACCTCCAACTTATCTTTGAAATTCATCACAAACACGATGATCAGATGCATTCTCAGCGCATTCTCAGCCAGAGAATGGAAATTATTTTTGATGCACTGGCAGTCGCTCCTGCGTAGAATCGATGCCCTATGTGTGGCCAACGGTACACCCATGTCTATAATATCCATGAAATTCCAAGCTCATCAATGTAGTAAAGTATCTAGATTTATGTTCCTTGTTCATTCTAGTTGCAGGATTAAATTTTTGGTTTATTCCAGTAGCATACTAGATGGACATAAAGGCAACCCATACACTGTGCATATAGTTTTTCTCATAAATATTCATAGAGGACACCAACATAATGTCCATACAATTTTGTTCATGCAGCTAGGTTTTATAATTTTGTTAAGTCAATTTTGTTCAAACAGTTCCAGTTCATATGGTGACGTGAAAAACTTGGAGGTCATAAGGGATATCGTTCTGGTTTCCCTTCTATGGTAGAACAGGTGGCTAACACTTGGCAATGTATGGATCGTCTTTTATTTACAAAAAAAAATATGACCGTTTTAAAATGAGCAACTATTAACTAACTACTTTGTGGGAATTATTCAATGAAAGTGATATCATACATCAATAAAGTATCCTAATTAAGAGGGTTAGGGTAGGACCCTAAGATGTGGATATAGGTCATTTGCCTCAACTTATAGATGAAGATAATTCATGCCTCCACAAAATGTATAACATGTAGACTACAACCACTTATAACCACATGTTTCCATCATGATAAAAAGAAGGAACCTACTTAGTATAAATTAGTATGTTAATTGAAAGTGATTAAAATTTTAATATAGACACTTATTTTCATTGGGAATTGTATTTCTTCAAGTTTTTTTGCATTGGGAATTGTAATTATGAAATACAAACACCTTTAGGTATGATGGCTACTCCATTAGATATTTTAATTATGAAACCCTTGATGATAAAAATCAACAAGTCATTCATGACAAAAAAATCACAAAACATGATAGTGAACTATATAAAAATGAATAAGTATACCATCATTAAAGATATTTGAATTCACTCATGACCACATCTTATCAATCATAATCCAAAGAAGGAACCTACTTGGTATAAATTTGTGTGCTAACTTAATGTAACTAAAATTGTAATATAACATCCTAACCTTGCATTGGGAATTCTAATTCTTTAAATTTTTGCATTATGAATTGTAATTATGAAATACAGACACCTTTAGGGATTATGCTTAATCCATTGGAAATTGTAATTCTGAAACCTTGAGATCATTAGAATTCAATGAGATTTCTATTGGTTTGGCCAAGTGAGACATATAATTGAAATTAACAAAAAGTAAAGAAAGAAGTCATCATTTCTTTTTTGGGAAAGATAGCTTTCCACTATTTAGGATTTGCATTAATTTATTAAGAAAATAACTAGATTACTTGAACTAAGCAAGAGAAAAACATTTTTTGTAATGGTACTTCTATTTGTAAGAAGTTATAGATTAGCAAATAGAAATTGAGTTTTAAAAATGGAATTTTTATAAATAAAGAGGAAATTGTTCTAGTCCATTGATTTCAACGACAATATAATCCATTGATTTTAACATCGATACAATATACTCTATATGTCAAATAAGCCTAAGACATATCAAGTAGTCACATTGGTTTCAACAATAATATAACAAAAAATGATAGGGTTCATTGATTTCCGTAATGATAAAGTGAAAATGAATCAATGCATTGATTTCATAAATGATATACATTTACCTGTGTAAGGGGATCTGTTATTCCTTCCATGTTCAATGTGGAGATGACACTTGAATTTTTAAATTTTTTTTATAAAATATCACATATATATAAATATACAATATTTACCCTAATATAAAGTTAAAAACCATACCCTCGGATGGGATGTTTGATCATGTGTCAGTACTCAGTCGTGCATGAGGGAGATGGTGGTTCACATGTGTCATGTTGAATCCATTTCCAAAGCATAAGGAGGGTACCATTTTTCTAATGCAGCAATATGGGAGAGATATATGATGCAACCAATGTACCATAAGCACCCATGGAAGAGCATGCAAGTTCATACCATAGACATGTTTAATGAAGGCAAGCGTAAATGACAGAATTCAGTTTAATCACAATTGAAAGGATATCATGGTAAGTACACTATGGTGTGGTTTCATCAGTAGGTTATCCTGCATGGAATGTTTATGGAAAATCATAGTAGGAAGTGCATATGGGGATTTTATACTAGAGGTTTGAAGCATCCTATCTAGCACAATTTGTTTGGTTTCCTTGTTTTTCTTGTTGAGAGGGGTGGATTTTCGAGTGTTGGTGGTTCCTATTGGGTCCATTACTATTTGGGTTGCTATTGACCTTCCTCCTATGATTTATTTTATATTAGGTCTCCCAGGGTGGGGTGCATCTCTGCCCATGATTAAAGAAGATAAATCATGGGGTTAGGTTTTCTTCTACTTAGCACAAAACATTTTAAATCCCTTGAAGTGGCAGAGAAAACATGGGGTTAGGTTTTGTTCTACTTGGCACAAAACGTTTTTTTGTTTGAGGGTGATTTTTTAAATTCCATTATGGTGACTCCTGGTGTCAAGCAAAAGGGGAAAGAAACCCTACAACTTATTGCAGACTACACTCTTAAAATGATAAAGAGGAGGGTGTCACCAACTATCCCTAATATTATGGTGTCTACTTGTAAAAATTGCCATTATCTTAAAACCTTATGCTTTGTAGGATGTTACAACAATTTATTTTGTTTTTCATTCTCTCGAACTTTGTTATATTTTGTATGTCATATAGTTCTAGTGAGAAAAATTTAAGGCTGAGGCAACCTTGAATTTGAATGCATTGAACCAAAGCCCAAATCCACTACATGTTTTCTCTTCTTATGTACAGGCCTTTCAAAACACATGTCTCAAGACCTGGAAGGGTCCTCTGGAGAATGCTCAAGAAACATAGAGAGTGCTCCTTATTTGATCTAAGGCAAATTCTCTTGCCCAGTTGGGGCGATACTCTGCTGAAGGTGAAGATTCTAAGAAGGGAATATTTGTTAGCGCCTCATATTTCAACATGGATAGGCTAAAATTTTGTCTCTACTTAATTGGGTACTCAAAATCCTGAAATTTTCTAAGAGTTTATATTATCATTATTTCAATAATGGGCAAAGCTCAAAGTGCTTGAACTAGGTTTCCACCTATAGTCTTTGAGATTTTGACTATTAAATTATAAAGCAACAATAAACTGATTTATTATTTTAATAATACACAAGGTCACACTAATGTTGATGTGTTTATATTCAAATGTTTATATATATATTCTCATGGTTACGGTGAATTCCATTGGGATACCCTCTTAAATGTAATATAATATGAAATGGAATATAATCTCATGGTTATAGTGAGCTATTTTACAACTTGAGAGGGATATATGTTCACATACTTGGTATACGATATGACATACATGATTTTATTTTATTTTAAAGAGATATTTCCTATTCGATTTCCCCCCTAGGTATTATCATGCTTCTATTGTTCATGGATTTACCATCTTGACATTCCTCCTAGAATAGCTTCTTTTTTTTGACACTTTTTCCATTCTATTGGAATGTTTCTAAGCTTTATGCCATGCCCTATTGTTCCCTTTCTTTCAATCGTATTGTTTGTTTGTTGATCAATTTTGAATCATGAGAAATGACAAATATCTTTTTGCAAATTGATTGTAAAATGTAGAGAGCATTTATGCTAGGGTAGATAGAACATAAAGTAAGTATTTCATTTTCCTAGTACAAAATATATGCAGAGGCTAAAGCAAGTTAGATGGAAAACACATTTTTGTAGATAACCCATGGCAATTGGTGTGAGAGAATTATGTTTGAGTCACTTCATGTAAATCACTTGATCTCATCACTAATATATGTATTATTGTGAGGGAAAACTATAATGATCATGTTGTAGGCATGAGGCAATGAAGCAATACCCAAGGGGAAATGATTAGAGAGTCAAACCATGAATAAAGGGACTGCAAAGAAGCATAATAATCTATGAAACTGAGTCACTACCAATATAATAAATACACAAACACTTATATGAAATACATGTAGGGATGGATGCCACATGCGTGCTTCTACACAATATTTTTTTACATAGTTTTATGAGTTGTCACATCGAGATTAACATTATGAATGATATTGTTTTACCATGTTTTAGACAAAGAAACTCATAAGAACGATATTTAATCAAATTTTCAATAGCATAATGTGGGTCATCATATGTTATATATTGAATATCAATATGTTACCATTAAAAATAAAACCAACTCATATCATCAAGTACGATACATTTGTATCCCCTTCTAAATAGGGCATACTTCAGTCTTCCAAGTTCCCCTAGTTGTGAACATGCAGACAATGAGGAGAAGAACCAAGCCCAATTAAAACACCTAAAATTATGGGTGTTTTGTTTGAAGACTTGTCTCTACTACTAATCGGTGGTGTTTCCATAGTGGATGTTTTGTTTGAATATCTAATACTAATTAGTGGTGTTTTCGTAGAGGGGTGGAGAAAGAAAAATGGAGTCATAGAAAAGTGATATTTCATAACAAACTATGAAACTCTAGTCCCAAATATGAACTCCTTCATTTCCATGATAATATATGCAAACACAATTGATTGATGTTTCCATACATGTTTTGCAATCTTCAAGAGATAGATCTCTCTTTCACTGGACCGAACCATAAATCATTCAAGACAAGGAGTCTATAATTGTACCAAAAGAAGATCGTGTCATTCCATTTATAGATTTATCTAACAATTGGTGTAAGTGTGTCCCAATAGCTCAGTCAAATCCATTAGAGTTGGAGATATTTCCCTCAAGGTAAGTGCACCCTACATCCAAGTCCATTTGTCTGAAGAAACTATAGTTTTCATAACATAAGAAGCGCTCAAACGGAGAGATTCTACCACTAGAACTGACATCATTCCCATAAGCTTATGGAAGGGTATTTTTCATGAATTGTGAACATCAATAGCATTGTTCGACTGTAATGTCTGCCTTGCATTAGAGTAGGCGAATGATCCAACCCTAATAGATTTGACGTGGTTGTTGAGAAACATTGAAACTAATTGTTAGATAAAGATGTAAATGAAGCCACATGATCTGCTTTAGTTACAATTGTAGACTCGTTGTCTCGAATGATCTATGATCTAGTCGAGTGCATGAGAGATATATTGATGAGACTACGACAGTAAAACATGTCTGACAAACACAATCAATTATATTTTCAAAACTTATCAAGGAAAGGAAGCAATGTGGACTTGGATGGTCTTGGCTTGATACCACAAGCACTTATATGACATTCTTGTAGGGATGGATGGCACATGCGTGCTTCTGAAAAATATGTTTGTACATAGATTTTTGAGTTGTTCCATTGATTAACATTATGACTAATATGTTGTAAAATGTTTAACAGGTAGCGTATGCTTGTCATTGATGGCAAGTACAACAGTGAAGATGGCAGGATCAGAGTGTGCATTGATGGAAAAATAGGAACAACATATGCTCAGGAGGAACAACGTCGAGGAGAACACGCGCAACAAAGCTCAAGATACAGGAGTTCCCAGAGGAGAAGGAAGACAAAGGTCGAGGTCATTGAGAACTTGTAATTCTCCCAAGGTTGGGAGGAAAGTGTGCAAAGCTCAGGAGGGAGCATAGCCGCCATCAGATCGGCTAAAGAAGAAGATCTAGACCATTGGTTTCTACGTCCAAGAGAAGCTCAGGAGAAGCCTACAGAAGGGAGAGATCGAGAGTCATTGGATCTCAGTCTGAAATCCCATCAGCCATCAGATCGGATAGGAGCTGCACGAGGTTTACCATCGGGAAAAGCCAAGGTGAAATCCCAAAAGGAGGGTTGACTCATCGGGGTTTCACATATCAGGAATCTCGTGAGCCAATGCATTGCGGCATTGAAAAGCTCGAAACCCCAATGAGTGGTAAGACTGCAGTCATGGGGATAACGGTCATATGGGCCAGGAGCCTAGCCAGGAGAGATAGTGTGTAAAGAGCATGTCGGGATTCGAGGCATCGCAAATTCTGAGAACATACATGTTTCAACATTGGAAAGTCCGAAACCCCGATGAGGAGGTTTGACTGTGGTCATATAGGGGGAGGTCACGTAGACCACGAGCTTAGTTGGAGGGCTAATTGAAGTTAGAGGCGTCAGATCTGAGCGCAGGGTCCGACCACCATTGGATCAAGGAAAACCTGCACAATCTTTAAAAAGTGTAAGGAGTAGAGGGCTCACAAATCCCGGAAGTAGGAGGACCGTCCATCTCAGGGGGTTATGTGGACCGTTGATCTGACTCCCTGTCGAGGTTTCGAGGATCGAGAGTTGGAGATGTCAAAGAATATTGACATCAAGAATCCCAAAATCACCATGTGTGAAATCCCAACTGAACCTAAACCGTCAGATCAAGATGTGATCTAGATCGTCGACCCGACTCACGTCACCAGACCAGATCAGCTAGGAACACGTGGCACAACCAGGTAATGCCAAGTGTCAGACTGATTCAACATTTCAGGCACATGTAAGTCACGAATCAGAGTGACACATGGCAGTATTCAACATGTGTCAATCCACATGTGACGTCAGCAGATGGACACCACGTCGAAGTTTCGAGGATCGCATTTTGGAAGTGTCAAAGAAACATTGCAACAGGAATCCTGATTTCTCGATATGAAAAATTGTGACTTAAATCATAGCCGTTGAATCAAGATCAAATCTGGACCGTTGATTCCAGTCAATGGAGAGGCATCAGGAATCGAGAGTTAGACATGTCAAAGAAAATTGACATTAGGAATCCTGATATCGCGATAGGTGAAATCGCGATATAATTTGAACTGTCAGATCAAGTGTTGATCGGAGGGCTACTGATGCACGACACAGTGAAAATACCAGAAACTATTGATGGCATCTGCTAGAGAATTCGAAGAAACCCCTATGTGATCACCAAAGGAGATGAAGAGTCTCTAAGCTTTGTCGAAGTGAAGGAAGACTATTTTTAGAAGGGATTGACAGATGGATGCATGTGGAAGCCTGTAACTAAAACAAAGAAGGTGAGCTCGACTGTCACAGAGAAGAAAAAGAGTCCCAACTGCCAGAGAGGCTGAGGAATCTCACAATAACATCCAGTGATGCTGAACGTGTGGGAAAACGGCCAGAGAAGCTGAAGAGTTACAATGATGATCATGCAGAGCACTCGAGAGGTGGAGGAGATTGGCACGGTATGAGCATGCATAGGAATGGAAAATATTGCATGCACAAGAGGCACATAAGCTATATATACACGGTATAGAGAAGAGATGAAGTTGTTGTTGTTGTTGGTGGTTGTTGTGGTTGTTGTTGGTGAAGGTGATTCATGTGTGAAGAAGGAGGAGAGTGCAGCAGTTGAAGAGCACAGAAGAGGAACTGTGCAGTGAATGGACATGGAGCATAGAACATAAAAAAAAATGGAAGAACAGACAGCGCGAGTGATGTGTGCAGAAAGGCAATGAGGGAGATAGAGCAATGAAATGCAGCAGAACAGTGATAAGTCTGGTAAGCCATTGTTGAACATCATATCACTGTAATAAGTTTTTGTAGCAAAGATTTATATTTCAGGGTGGTTGGGAGGAGC